>JAXQQM020065080.1:0-165000 GCA_034641835.2 Pinus albicaulis
TAAATTATCAAAAGAAGCTCTTGGTAACTCAATGTACTATTTTGTAGCTGGACCTGTGAGTGTACGCTAGAAAAGACGTAGTCGAATAGAATCATCATTCCAGGAGTTTGATGAACACCACAAATGATAAGTCATGACATGAGTCGACGGGTCTTCATGATACGAAAAATGGAAGGTACTTGAAAAGGGTGCAAGGTATCCATTTTCAATTATGTAAATGAGTGCAAAAATACTTTAAGTTTAAATCTAAAAATGTGAGAACTTCATATTTCTAATACAGAGATTGACTGTAGGGGCATTTACTGGATATTTCACCTTTCAAAGAAAGGATGAATCCAGAGGCTACCTGGCCCTCTTATAGACTCTGCCTAAAGAAATAATAGAAGTAAACACTCATATTTAATTAAAATGATCTTGCTTTAAACTTGACGTTATGCGGAAATTTAGCTTGCAAATGGTGTATGTCTTTTCACTGTTTATGTATCTTAAGTGTAATTGTTTTTGCTGAAACTTAATCATGGATATCAGCAACAATATTCAGCAATATAATATCAAAACACAACAACAATATGATATAGGAGTTCACCCCAACTCTTGGGCTACATCTCCTGGATCAAGCCTCCCAAAATGGGCTTGTCCTCTTGTATTAAAAGCTCTCAAATGCAATACAAGATTATAAGTGTCTCAATAGAAAAATATGAATATATAAACTGATTCAGAAGGCAGGAAAAAGCTAAGAATGCCTTTTCAAATTCACTAAACAGTGAAATATTACCATAAACAATGATCTCTTCATCAATGTCCTGCTGGTGCTTTGAACTTATCTGCAACTTTTTGGGCTATATAAGTCCTCAAATGCCTCTGAAACCTCCTCCAATGGCTTCATAAGGTCAAAATTATCTGAAATAGAGCTTTGGTTCACCTCAAAATGATAACCACAACTCAAAATAGCTTCAAACCCAAAATGGCCCTAGTGGCCCTGAAAACTCCCCAAAAGGTTTTCGGCCTCTGAAAGTCTTCAAACAGAGCTAATACCTATTCCAATGGCTCTTTAATGCAGGAAATAGTCGAAAATGACTTTTTTTTTACCAAAAAAAGGTTAATCACAGCTCAACCAAACTCAAAACCCAAAATGGCCATAGTGGCTCAAAAAGCTTATCCGAAGCTAAACAAGCTGAAACTGAGCTCCAATGGCTCTAAAACCTGCGCCATTGAGTCCAAAAGGCTGAGAAAATATGAAATAAAAAAAAATTTCATTCCAAAAGGTTGAGTAATGAGAAAGTTATGACCAAAACAACTTTGCCCCAATTTCCTCCACTAAATGTGGGGCAACTGCCAGTTAACTCCACTAAAAGTGGAAGTCCGCCTAAATTTGGGAGCGCCTCCAAAATCTCCGCCATATTAAACTCCACTTAACTGAAGCTTAATTAAATATTAAACTTGATATTAGGCTCCTTAAGCGCTCTTAACATTAAGCTCCCACACTGGTCATATGATGAGGTTCCATGGGAGGAGGGCTGGCCCCTCCGTGCTCCGCCGGACCCACTCCACTAAAAGTGCAATAACTTCTTCATACGGTGTCCATTTTTTGAACCGTTTGTGGCGCCTGAATCAGGAAGACGATACCTATGCAACCATCTTGGTTTCAATCAATTTTGAGAACTTTCATTTTTGAGCTTTTTCCCAAGCTCAGATTTGAGCTCCTGATCACACCTCCCAAATGAGAGGCTTTTGGTCCCCAAAAGCTTACTGAAATGCTGAACTGATTTGTAGTACAGAAAATGAGAGAATGAACATCCTCTTCTCTTCAGCCCTTCAAAAATTTTGCCTTGAAAAGCAAATGAAATTGAACCACAAATGGAAAGAATTTGACATTTCCCTTCCTGAATGCGCTTGTCCACAACTGTCCGCAACTGACCTTCTTGAACTCACACAGAAATTTCTGGCGAGAAATTTATAGAGTGAAACTATACAACGCAGCCTTGATCAATGATCTAAGGTGGCTCAAAACAAAAAAGATATTACAGCATAAAATACATGCATACATCCGAAATTTGCATATGTACAAAAGGAGTACGTCTTACTGTGTCAAGAAGTCCATCCACTTCTCACCAAGCCACTTCCATGGCGACTTCTGCTGCTGCAACTTTTCCTCATGTGAAACTTCCCTTTCCACATCAATAATGGAATATGAGGTTCCACCTTCGCCAATATTTTTGTCCTCTTGCTGCATGTGCGTGGGACGACGAGTTGGATGCAAAGTCCAACAATGAGAGACAACATGTCCCTTCTTTTGGCAAAAAGTGCAAGTCATATGCACATTCTTTGAAGGTAGTCTTTGCTTCATCTGCTTCTTGTGTGCCTTCTTCCTCATCCAGCATCTCGAAACATGATGGTTAAATCGACCACAATATGTACAAGAAATCCTCTTATGTTGCTTTGCATGCTTGCCATAAGCTGCATGTCTACCATCTTCTTGCTGCAATGATGGCTTAAAACAATGGTAAGGAAGATTGCCATCATGACATTGATGTAATTGAGAACTTGGGAGAAATGTTCTCTTCAAATTTGCATCACATTCTTGAATGCATGTGCTCAAAGCTTCGCCATTAAGTTGCTCATAGCCAAGACCAATATTCTTGGGATGCTCCACAACACAAATAGGCTCAACAATGCCTTGTGCATGCTTGCCCAAACCTTTGCCTTCTTGATAGCCCATCTTCAACATCAATTTGGACCCAATACCTCTTGTATGCCGTTCAAAAGAACCAACACACTTTTCAATAGAGGAAACTGAAGACAAATCAGACTGATTTACCTCATGATTTACATCTTGAAGATGAGGTATTTTCTTGGACAAAGCTTCTTGAGCTTGAAGAAGCTGCAACTCCATATCATGCAATCTTTTAAGAATGGCTTCTTTCTCTTCCTACATAGCTAGCAATTTTGCACGAAGTTGAACACTTTCCCTTTGATCCTCAATGAGAATCTGCACCATGTCCTTCACCTTAAAAAACTCATTCTTCATGTCATCATTGAAGAATCTCGTGAAGGAGGAAACTTCACTTATAGAAGAAGATGACATTATGTAAATGGTTAAAACAACCAAAAGGAACTTCCAAAGAAAAGTCCTCAAAGCTTTCAATCAAACGACAAGCTTTTAACCAAATGTCAGTAAAGACCCCTTCTCATTCAAGCAGCCATAAAACAGTGAGATTGACTGTTTTAACACCTTTTGCACAATAAAAAATGCTCAACCTGAGCTCTGATACCATCTGATCTGAAAATGGAAGGTACTTGAAAAGGGTGCAAGGTATCCATTTTCAATTATGTAAATGAGTGCAAAAATACTCTAAGTTTAAATATGAAAATGTGAGAACTTCATATTTCTAATACAGAGATAGACTGTAGGGGCATTTACTGGATATTTCACCTTTCAAAGAAAGGATGAATCCAGAGGCTACCTGGCCCTCTTACAGACTCTGCCTAAAGAAATAATAGAAGTAAACACTCATATTTGATTAAAATGATCTTGCTTTAAACTTGACGTTATGTGGAAATTTAGCTTGCAAATGGTGTATGTCTTTTCACTGTTTATGTATCTTAAGTGTAATTGTTTTTGCTGAAAATTAACATGGGTATCAGCAACAATATTCAGCAATATAATATCAAAACACAACAGCAATATGATATAGGAGTTCACCCCAACTCTTGGGCTACATCTCCTAGATCAAGCCTCCCAAAATGGGCTTGTCCTCTTGTATTAAAAGCTCTCAAATGCAATACAAGATTATAAGTGTCTCAATAGAAAAATATGAATATATAAACTGATTCAGAAGGCAGGAAAAAGCTAAGAATTCCTTTTCAAATTCACTAAACAGTGAAAGATTACCATAAACAGTGATCTCTTCATCAATGTCCTGCTGGTGCTTTGAACTTATCTGCAACTTTTCGGGCTGTAGAAGTCCTCAAATGCCTTTGAAACCGCCTCCAATGGCTTCAAAAGGTATAAATTATCTGAAATAGAGCTTTGGTTCACCTCAAACTGATAACCACAACTCAAAATAGCTTCAAACCCAAAATGGCCCTAGTGGCCCTGAAAACTCCCCAAAAGGTTTTCGGCCTCTGAAAGTCTTCAAACAGAGCTAATACCTATTCCAATGGCTCTGTAATGCAGGAAATAGTCGAAAATGACTTTTGTTTCACCAAAAAAGGTTAATCACAGCTCAACCAAACTCAAAACCCAAAATGGCCCTAGTGGCTCAAAAAGCTTCTCCGAAGCTAAACAGGCTGAAACTGAGCTCCAATGGCTCTGAAACCTGTGCCATTGAGTCCAAAAGGCTGAGAAAATACAAAATAAAAAAAAAATTCGTTCCAAAAGGTTGAGTAATGAGAAATTTATGACCAAAACAACTTTGCCCCAATTTCCTCCACTAAATGTGGGGCAACTGCCAGTTAACTCCACTAAAAGTGGAAGTCCGCCTAAATTTGTGAGCGCCTCCAAAATATCCGCCATATTAAACTCCACTTAACTGAAGCTTAATTAAATATTAAACTTAAGATTAGGCTCTTTAAGCGCTCTTAATCATTAAGCTCCCACACTGGTCATATGATGAGGTTCCATGGGAGGAGGGATGGCCCCTCCGTGCTCTGTCGGACCCATTCCACTAAAGAGATTCTGTCTTGCTTCATATGGTGTCCGTTTTCGAGTAGTTTGCGGCGCTAAGTGGGAAGATGAGACCTATGCAACCATCTTGGTTTGATCAATTTTGAGAACTTTCATTTTTTAGCTTTTTTCCCAAGCTCGAGATTTGAGCTCACGATCACTTCCCTAGGGTTTCCATTGAACTTAGGATATCTAAGGGTAATTTGTGAGGTATCACCGGCCACCAAGGAGCTTAGTTGATTAGATCATTGGTTAACCGGTTTAAATCTGGTAACTCTAAAGTTGCAACAAAGTGCAACTGTCTATTAAGATCAGGTTGAGCATAGCCAGGGTAAGATGGAATTTCTTGAGCAACCGGCCTTTGAGCACCAACATAAGGAATCTGCTGCTGGTAACCCAGATAGGGGTTGCTTTGAAAAGCAAATGCTTGAGGATTCTGTTGACCAAAACCTGGATATGGTACTTGTTGAAATGAAGTCCAAGGTATTTGTGCCTGAGGCTACCAAGGGGTCTGTCCACCAATGTTATAACCCAAATTATGATAACTTGGATTCGGTTGAGGATAGATATAACCAGGTTATGGTTGTGACATCCCATAAAATGGTAAACTAGCTTGTGAATAAATGATTTTGGATATAGGTTGTTGTAAATTAACCGAAGGATTGGGAGTCTATGGACCCAATATTTGAGGGTATTGAGTTGATGGACCCGCTTGATAAGGTTGTTGTACAAAATTTTGATTCTGTAACAGGGGTAATGATGTATTAACAATTGGAAATGATGTGGGTGTAACAAGTTGAAATGGTGGATACGAGTGTATAACCATTTGTGGTTGGATAGGCAGAGTGCACTGCCATTGAAAAACATTCATTTCGACATTAGGTTGACCAAAAAGTGACGGAGTAATATCATTGTGGGTGACCAAAGGTTTCCCCCCAACACGAGGAGGATAATAAGGCGGAAAATATTGCTCTCCAAATGCTAGGAGTCCAGTTGATATGGTACTTGAAGGAATAGACCCAGAAGGACCAGCTTGATATTTCTCTGATGATGTGTATAAAGAATAAAGTCGTTCAGTACTCACTATAGGTTTACCAGTTATAATACCAGATGATGACATTGGTAAAGTTCATTGATTTGAATATGCACCAAATAAAATTTGAGATAAAGATTTATAACCTAATGGGACCATAGGGCCACCATGAAAATATGACTCTGGTGAAGTTGTAAACATCAACAGGGTAGAGAGGGCAGGTGCTGACGTAATTGGAACATATGGCCCAACTGAAGATGTTGGTTCAGGCATGGTTACTTGACGAAATGTATAGCCTTTTGGATTGACAGGAGTTTGAATAGGAATAGGATCAACAAAAGCAGATGGTGATGATTGAGGAAAATACTCGTACAGGTAAAGGTCCTCCCCAAAATGGGTTGGAGTTAAAGGTTTCTCGTCTTGTGTGATTTCTTCAATTGAAATTAAACCAGGTGGAAGTATTTCACCGTCAGGCTCAAAGTATATTTCAAGTGGTTGACTGTGTGATATGGGAGACTTAATGGCTACAAAAATTTGTGGGATGACCAAGGCAGGAACAAATTCTGGTTGTTCGACCTCGGGATTCAATGTTATGGAAAATAGGAGACAGGATCTGGATCAACTTCTCATTGAACAACGTCGGGTCCAGGAGGTATGGTCTCACTAATTGGATGGATAGTGACCACGACTAGCTGTGAGGACTTCATTTCGACAACAGTAGATGAACCGAGATGTGCAGGAACAACTTGATTTAACTCTGGTATATGGGAAGATGATGTTTCAATAGAGGTATGAATAGTACTTAATTCAGTAGAGTGTTATCGCCTTCACCGACCAGGAGTAACTTTTGGTGTTAAAGGTGGTTTTAATGCTAATCTACACGAACGACGGGGGAAAGGATTTTTTTCTTACTCAATTACTGATTTATTTTAACCAAAAAAAAAAACAAAATAAAAGGGTATTACTAGGCAAAATGGTTTACCAACAAACTATGAACTGCAGAATACCTCCTGGCGAACTAAGAAGTACAGGCAGGCAATCTCCCCGAATTCTGTGTTCAGTGTATCACAATTTACAAGGCGGCCAACTTGGTTCACTATGGATGGATAGCAACCTAAATTTGTCCTCCCAAATATACCTGAAGTTACGTGGAGGCCCAAGTCTGTATTAGCGCCGTCTGATGCGAAACTGCAAAGTGAGAGCACCCCTTTATACTTTTCGTACTGTAACACGACCCAATATACACGAAAGTACGTGGATGACCTACGATATGTTGGAAATATGATGCAGCGTGTTGTCCTTGATGGCAACCCACTGAATGAAGATGAAGACGTGCGACTGTTGACATGTATTGTCCTTGATGGCACTCCACCTGATGAAGTTATGCTTGACTTGATGGACTTGAGTGTACAGAAGGGCTATGAAGAAAGGATTTCAGAATGTACTCAAAGTATGATGAAAAAGAGTATGTCTCTTGGTATACGCGGATTGGCCTAGGGTAAGTCGCGTATGCACGCGGAAAAGAACGTGCCAAGTCGCGTATGGGCTAAAGCGCTCAAAAAGTGCAAAACTAAGGGTAACCACCATGGTATTGACCCATTGTATTGGGTAATGATCCGCCTAAATGACCCCGTCCAGGTATTTTTGGGCTCGTGGTATTGGTTTGGCTCGTGGTATTGAAAAAGGGGCCCGTGGTATTGAAAAAGGAAAACCTATATAAGGAGAAGAATTTCATTGTGCAAATCATATGTGTGGGTGCAAGATGTCTGAGCTTGAATGAATACTTCTCTCTGAAGTATATCTGAATGGAAAGGGTTACACTTGAATGATAAATCTGATTGTATGATGCACCAATGATGAAGAAAGGGATCTAGATCTGAATTGCTCTTGTATTTGTTAGATCTGATTATGGAAGGCTTAGATCTGTGATGAGGCGAGCATCTAGGCGAACATCTGTCTGAAGCAAAAAGGGTAGATCTGAACTGAATATCTGATCTGATGAAGTATGCTGCTCTGTAATGATTGAAGATCTATACGCTACTTCGCCGCGGAGGAAGCGCGTATATACGCGGCTTCAGCGAAGAGAAAGCGCGTATGCGCAATAAAATATACACTGAGGTATACGCTGGTTTGTGTGGACGGAAGCGCGTATATACGCGACATCGGTGAAGTAAAAGCGCGTATGCAAACTAGGGTTTGCTGAAGCAAGGGGTATGAAATATCTGATCTGTTCTGCTGTGTTTCTGCTATCTGATCTGTGTTGATATGTATCTGTTGGTGATGTATGTTTGGGCTTAAAAGTGTGGAAAGGGTTCGGTCTGGAAATATGATGAATTGTGACCTGCAAGTTGTGTTCTATTGAAGTGGTTGGATCCAGTGTGAAAATTGATGAAACGTGGTCCAAGGTGGTGCTGAGGGTTGTAGCCTTCAGTCAGGGGGTTGTAGCTCCCTTCCAGGTGAGGCTGGTAAACGAGATCGGGGGGTCGTAGCTCCCTTCCAGGAGAGGCTGGTAAACGAGTCAGGGGGTCGTAGCTCCCTTCCGGGAGAGGCTGGTAAATGAGCGCAGGTGGGTGCCTGCGTGTTGGTCAAGTCTGCGCCAACACATATGTTGTAAGATGTTTTCTCTATAATAAAATATTGAAGGCTGAGCAACTGCAGCGGTGGTTTTCTCCCGACTTGGGTTTCCACCTAAAAATCCTGGTGTTCATGTGTGATACTTTGTGTGATGATTTATTCTGTTCTTACTGCACATGTTTACTGCTTATTGAATATCTGATGAATAAATGAAGGAATGATTTAAGTGAAGAATTAATGACATAAATAGATATCTGTGTATACGCGAGTTTAGTAAAGGGTATCCGCGTATATACACAAGTCTGGTTCATGAAAGTAGCGTATGCGTTTTAGAAGCAAGAAAAGTGAAAGTTTTGGATATGCAGTAAATACTGATTCACCCCCCCCTCTCAGTATTTTTCCCAACACGATACTTATTCATTTAGAGTGAGGTTTCACAGTTGGAATGTATCGCAGACAAGTTAACGACAACTCCTATGTTTTATGACGCCGGAACACGTCTCTAGCCTAGACCTTTTAAATGTTATCGTTATGGTTCCAATGCTTTGTTAGGTAAATTAAGATAAATTTTAAGTTGATCTTGTTTATCAATTCGCCTTTCAAGGTTCACCGCGATGATGTATTTGGAAATTCATAAAATGCAAACTAAAATGATAAGCAATATTTCACTTTTAGTTTTTCAATGAAAATCCTAGCTACTAGAGGGAAAGAGCCATCAATTTGAGAGAAAAAAAATAAAAAAGCACAAACTAAATGAAACTTTCCTAAATCGTTCCTTTTGCAAAACACAAAATCCACTACATGCAAATGCAGGTTTTTATTTCCATTTCCTTTAATGTTATGAATGCAGAAAAGAAACTAAGTGCACCAAATCAATAAAAACAAATGCCTTTTACTTTTGAGAAATGAAGAATGTAAATAAAATTTCTATTTTGAAGGAAACATGAGGAATTTAACAACAATTTCTCCTATCAGGAAACGAAGAATTTATGACAATTTCCTTTTTCAAAAGCAAATGGATCTAATGCATCAATGAAAATACTTTGAAATTAATTCTTCAATGATAAAGAAAAACACTTTAAATAAACATTGAACAAATTTTTCTTTCAAAGGAGGAAGAGGTAGATAAGGTCACTGGTCAATCTGAGGTACTAGGTTATTTAAAACACAACAAACAACAAATTGAAAAAAAATTGCAATGAAAAATTCAATGGAATTTGGATGGTTTCAGGAGGCAACGCAGTCTCTAAGAAGAGACAGTGCATTGCAACGTAGGTCTGAAAGGGAGACAATGCTATGCAAAGCACTGTGTCCTGTCCAACAGTGCATTGGGCGCAGTGTATAAGGAAAAATACAACTTTTTAACACACTTCTAATGCAAATTTGGATTTCAAAAATCCTAATATTTCTGAGTAAATTCTACTGGGTGAATAAAAAGAGAAAATCAAAGGCAAATACACTAAGGATGAAGGGTAAACTCCCAGTGGAGTCGCAAATTTTGTTATGTGGAATTATGGATTACAGATAAAACATTCTTCCATAGAAGTAGTGCTCATCTAGAACAACAGGTTAAAGACTTTGCAACTACTTTTCCTAACTGTAAATAAACACATAGAACAGATCAAAGAAATTACTTGGAGTCCAAGTGCTTCCTATTCTCCTTCTGTTGATTTTGTTGTAGCTTCAAATCTGAGCTAAGTCACCAAAATATTCTTTGCAAAGATGAACTCTAAACATCAAAAGATAGGAATAATATGGATTTCTATTCAATTTATTCAGTTAAATCAATAAAACATGAACCATATGCATCAAATAAGAATTCATAATATGAAACACATGAGCTTATACAAATACATATGTGGTAAATTAAGCATCAATCTTTATTAATGGATAGAAGGGGAGGTTACAACCCAGTGATTGATTTAGTGTCACCATCTCCAACAACATCCCAAACTCATCATAATGCACATCTCTCCAGCAACATGTCAGTCAAATCAATTCCTCAAATGAAATTCCACTAGGATTTCTCTACTCAAATTCTTCCTTAGCAAGCACTAGGATCTGTGCTCAATTCATAGAGGAGCTGAAGGTAGTTTTACAATCAATGAATTTATAATAATAGGCAAGACATGTTCCTAGTCTCAGAGTTATCAAATGGACACATGGATTTGAAGTTTGACACATATGAACCCTTCTAGGAGGCACTGGCCAAATGGAGATTCTGGAACAATGAGAATTTCGCTCCCAATGTGACCAACACACCCTTGAATGTCGGGAAGTGCTTTTCAAATCACCCTTGAGTGGGGTTAATTGCATATGCAACACACTTAGTCCCTTTAGAGGCAACATTGGTGAGCTCTCATATGATATATTATAAACTTCAAATCTTGGAAACCTTTGCAGATGAAAGTCATAGATGATTTGTCTTGTTCTTTGTCTTAGGGCATATAACAATTGAAATGATAGGGGATGATAGACCCTATTCATTGGTCCTGGAGATGATGTCCAGTTAACCAGGTCATTGGGAATGGTGCCAAAATTTACCTATAACATAATCAATGATGGTAAATGTAATTATGCTATGGATAAGTTACCTAGGGGTAGATTCATTGGGTAAAATTTATCATAGAGTCAAAATGAATCAATTTGAATTTAATTAGGAATGACTCACTTGGACCATCCTACACTTCAACTTTCAGTTTAGTGTTTTGTGGATCTCTTCCTCACCTCATGGATTCAATTCCTGAGGATGAGTGAATGTTGTTTTGATGTCTATTTAGTCCCTTTATTCACTCTTAGCAAGGGTTGAAATCAGTTTGGATGTTGGCTTATTGATCAAGGAACTATTGTACTAAGTTTTGGCCAGTTAATAAAGAAGAGTTGCAACTTTTTTTTGGGATACATGTGATATGATGTTTATCATTGTTTTTCCTTCAGTTTAATATGTTATAATGTGTTGTATTCATGTTCATTACATCTCTATTGTATTATTTCTTTCAAGTGTTGGGAAAAATGCGAGAGGGGGGGGGGGGTAGATACGGTATTTAGAGCTGACTAAAAACTTTTTACTTTTTCTTTCTCTTAAACCCATACGCTACTTTACTGAACCCAACTCACGTATACACGCAGATATCCTTAAGAAAACTTGCGTATGTCCATATATCTTATTATGCATTTAATTATTTACTTAGATCATTGCATCATTCATTCATCAGATGTTTAGTAAGTAGTAAGCATGTGCAGTAATAACAGAATAAACCATCACACATAAGCAACACACATGAACACCAGTATTTAAGGTGGAAACCCAATTCGGGAGAAAACCACCGCTGTTGTCGTCTCTGTCTTCAATATTTATTATAAATAAAACTTCTTACAATTTTGTACTGGCGCAGACTCATACCAGCACGCAGGCACCCACCTGCAGAAGGCTGCAACCTTCTCTATCTTACGACCTCTCTGGAAGGATCTACTACCCCACCCCAGTCTCGTTTGACCTCTGGAAGGGAGCTACGACCCCCTGCTCTCATTTACCAGCCTCTCTTGGAAGGGAGCTACGACCCCCTGATCTCGTTTACCAGCCTCACCTGGAAGGGAGCTACAACCCCCTGACTGAAGGCTACAACCCTCAGCACCTCTATGGACCACGTTTCATCAATTTCACACTGGATCCAAAGCTTCCACACAACGCCTTGTAGGCCACTAAAGCCAGATTTTTAGATTGGACCCACTCCACACATTTAAGCTCAACATACATCAAACTGAAACTTATAACCCCATCAATTCATTCATTGAATCACCAATCAATCAACCAACAACTTGATCTTTAATCAACATAATCAGCAGCATAATCAACATTCAACCAACCCAGATCTGTATGAATACATCTTTGACAGTTAGCAATAAAACAACAAAACAGATCAGACATTTCATTCCACATACTTCAGCAAAACCCTAGATTCCATACGCGCTTTTTCTTCACTGAACCTACGTATATACGCGCTTTCATAGAGACAAACCTGCATATACATCTACACATATTTCAGGACTATCCTCATATTCCATACGCGCTTTTTCTGAGACCAACCCGCGTATATACGCGCTTTTTCTGCCACAAACCTGCGTATAGATCTGCAAACATTGTAGGGTTGTGCAACTCTTCAGAATAGATAAATAACTCAGATCTTTACCCTTCACTTCAGAAAATATTCGCCACATCTCAAATCTAAACTTTCCATAAACAAATCTAGAAGATATATAGTCATTTCAGATCTAAAGATCCCTCTTCATCATTTTCTTCATAGGTGCATTATTAATTCAGATCAATCAATAAACTGTTACCCATTCCATGCAGATATACTTCAGAGTGAAGTATTCATTAAAACCCAGACCTATGCACACTCTTGCACTATGATCTTCTTCTCCTTATATAGTTTTAGCCTTTATCAATACCATGAGTCAAAACCACTTAACCGCTGATGGTATTCCTGGATGGGATCAAATAGATAATCCAACGCTCAATACTGTGGGCCAATACCATGGTCATGTCCCCTGGTTTTATAAATTTAGAGCGCAAATAGGCATACGCTACTTGGTACGTACTTTTACGTGTACATACACTACTTTGCCTTTACAAACCCGCGTATGCTTTGTGACATATCTTATTCATCATTACTCTGGCACTTACTGGAATTTATTTCTTTGTTACTTCTGAACTGCTCTGTAGATACATCAGATTTACATCATTAACAAATAGTTTGCTATCCAAAGACAACTCATCAAGTCAATTTCCATCAAGGACAACTTCATCAAGTAGGTTGCCATCAAGGACAACACATTGCATCATATTTCCAACAATCTCCCCCTTTGGACTTGATGGAAACCATGATGGTGTTTGATCACCACAACAGATAGATACATTGAATATAACCATTATGCAACCACCATGATACTCTCCCCCTATTCAAACACGATAAACACCATGATACTCTCCCCCTTTGACATCAAGGGCAAAGGGCGGATCAAAACCAAAACAAGGTTTTTCTTCTCATGTAGAAAGAAGAGCTCTGTAGATCTGATGTGCACTGAAGCTACCATGCTCCCCCTGAGTTCATGCTGAATCTTCAAACATATTTTTCAATGAAGTACATGACTCTATGACCTTTCCTATTTCCAAGGACTCATACTTACATCAATGATCCAACCAAGTGGATTTACATATGTGACTCAAGTACCCAACCAAGTGGGTTTACACATTTTGACTCAACTACACAACCAAGTGGGTTTACAAATTTGAAGAAGTCCTTACATGACTGAATATAACAATTTACATCATAGGTCTCAACATAACCTTTTCATCAAATTACAAATATGAATTTTTATAACCAATACCAAAAAGACCTCAAGAGAGAGATCATATTTCAGAACCATCATAATGCCAACAATGCATTACTCTCAGCAAGGCTAATGCTCCCCCTGAATCTGTGCTCCTGTCCTTGAGCTTGACTCACTGTTTTTCTTATCATAAAAACATACGCTTCTGTCTCCAACAGAACTCGCGTGTATACACAGTTTTAGTTCACGAAACCCACGTATGGAAAGTGAAATACAGAAAAATTTCACAATTCCATCTCCCCCTGAACTTATACCACTTGTACCTGTCTTCTTCACATCAGATGCACTGTTAGAAATAAACACAACCAGAATTACCAAACCAACCATGGGAATCACCATCTATTGCTCCCCCTGTGATGATACATTACTAATCCCTATAATGTATCTCACATCACTCCTGCAGTCATTATGAGAAGTAAGCTTTAGAAGCGAAACACTGCAGTAGGATTATTATCCCCTATGTTTTTGACCGGTCCTCCTTCTTTTTCCAGCTTTGCTTGAAATTTCTTATTGTGTGCTGGAAATTATCCAATTTCTCAGATCTATTCATCCTGCATTCTTTTTCTACATGTCCATACTTGTTACAAGAATAACATCTTGTGTGACCAAAAAAGTAAGCATAGGGATCATAATGTGTTTTTCTATTCTTTCTTCTATTGCAATCAGCTGCTTTATGACCAAACTTGCTGCATGAAAAACAATATCCCTTAAAGAAACCTGAGTACCTTTCTGTGTAGAATCTGTTTGTCAATCTGCTTCTACAATTGGCTGCAACATGCCCATACTTATGACATTTAAAGCATTCAACATTATTGATCAAAGGAGAGAATCGATTGATGCTTCTATAGTTAGGAGGGAATGATTTCTTTTGAGAGTTCATGATTGTTGGTTGACCTTTTGTTTCTTTCAACACTTCAGGTTTTGCATTGATATCCTTTGAATCTTTAGCACTTTCTTGTGAACTAGATTCTCCTTTAATAGTTTCATGAAAACCAAGACCAAATTTAACAGAAGGAGACCTTTGACTACTAAGAATATTGTCCAGAATCTTAGTACTATCTTGAAACCTCAAGAGTTTATATTTTTCTTCTAATTTACCTTTTAAAATGTTTACCTCAACCTCCAATCTTTGGCATTACTTCTTCATACTTTCTTCGACCCTTCTTCCTTCTTCTACTTGATCATTCAATTTTAAAATCTCTTCTTTCAACCCATTTTCTTGTTCTTCAAATGTTTGTAGAAGTTCTTCATTCTTCTTATTTGATTTTTCCAGATCTTCTTTCAGAGAGATGATTTCTGCTTCAAGTCCTTCACTATGATTGGTTACTTCATCGTACAACCTTTGATACTTGTTTATCTGTCCATTCATTCTAGAGATCATATATTTGTAGATAGATTCTCTCTCATTAAATAATATTTGTTGATTTTCAACTTTAATCTTGAGAACTTCTTCTAGATCCATAACATTACTTTCACTATCTTCACCATTGCATGCACAAGAAAGTGAATCACAAGAACAACAATCAATACCTGTTTCATCTTCTTCATTTTCTGCTGCACATGTTTTCTGAGATATCTCCTTTCTTTGAGTAGCCTTCTTCTTTTTCTTCCTTCCCATTGTGACGGATCTCCTTCAAGCGATCAAGCTCCTTCAGAAGGACCTGCTCTGATACCAATTGTTGGGAAAAATACTGAGAGGGGGGATGAATCAGTATTTTGAGCTAACTGAAAAATTTTTACTTTTTCTTTCTCTTAAAACCATATGCTACTTTACTGAACCCAAATCGCGTATACACGCGGATATCCTTAAGAAAACTTGCGTATGTCCATAGATCTTATTATGCATTTAATTCTTTACTTAGATCATTGCATCATTCATTCATCAGATGTTTAGTAAGAAGTAAGCATGTGCAGTAATAACAGAATAAACCATCACACATAAGCAACACACATGAACACCAGTATTTAAGGTGGAAACCCAATTCGGGTGAAAACCTACTGCTAGCATCCTTATTGTCCTTCAATATTTATTATAAAGAAAACTGCTTACAATCATGTACTGGTGCAGACTGATACCAGCATGCAGGCACCCACCTACAGAAGGCTGCAACCTTCTCTCGTTCTCCAGCTACTACTGGAAGGGAGCTTCAACCCCATGATCTTGTTTACCAGCCTCTCCTGGAAGGGAGCTACAACCCCCTGCTCTCATTTACCAGCCTCTCCTGGAAGGGAGCTACTACCCCATGTTCTTGTTTACCAGCTACCACTGGAAGGGAGCTACAACCCCCTCACTGAAGGCTTCGACCCTCAGCACCATTGCGGACCACGTTTCATCAATTTTCATACTGGATCCAACAGCTTCCACACAACATACCTTGTAGGCCACTTTTCATCAGATTTTTAGACTGGACCCACTCCACACATTTAAGCTCAACATTCATCAAACTGAAACTTATAACCCCATCAATTCATTCATTGAATCATCAACCAATCAACCAACAACTTGATCTTCAATTAACATAATGGGCATTTCATCAACATTCAAACAACTTGAATCATATGGAATACATCATTGACGGATAACGGTAAAACAACAAAACAAATCAGATATTTCATTCCACATATGACAAAACTCTAGATTCCATATACACTTTTACTTCATGAACACTAGTATATCCTTTTCATAAAGACAAACTGCGTATACATACGCAGGTATTTGAGACTATCCTCATATTATATACCCTTTAGTGAGGACAAACGGCATTATGTCCTTTGATTTACTTCCACGAACTTGTGTATAGATCTATAAACATTGTGAGAATTTCTTGTAACTCTTGAGAATCAATAGCTCAGATCTTACCCTTCACTTTAGAAAATATTCACCACATCTCAGATCTAAACATTCCATAAACAGATCTAGAAAATACATAGTCATTTCAGATCTAGAGATCCCTCTTCATCATTTTCTTCATAGGTGCATTATTAATTTAGATCAATCAATAAACTGTTACCCTTCCATGCAGATATGCTTCAAAGTGAAGTATTCATTAAAACCCAGACTTATGCACTCGCCTTGCACTATGATCTTCTTCTCCTTATATAGATTTAACCTTTATCAATACCATGATTCAAAACCACACACGTTCCGATGGTATTCCTGGACGGGATCAAATAGATAATCCGGCGCTCAATACTATGGGCCAATACCATGGTAATGTCCCCTAGTTTTATAAATTTAGAGCGCAAATTGGCATACGCTACTTGGTACGTACTTTGCCGTACATACGCTACTTTGCCTTTTCTAAATAGCGTATTCTTTGTGACATATCTTTTTCATCAACTGCTCTAGCACTTTTGGAATTCCTTTTTGCTACTTTTGAATTGATCTGTAGATATATCATCCTTACATATTTTACACATAGGTTGTGTTGGGGTTCCTATGCTTTGGTAGATTTGGCAATACCAAAAGATAGACAACATCAAACCACTTTCAGACCTCAGGATCTAGCGTTCCTGGGTCCAGAGAGGGATCTCTCTAATAAAACAAAGAATGATATATCTTTGAAGCTCAAAATGAGATGTTAGGCTAGGTATGAAGCACAAAGGGGGGTTTAAAATGATTTGGTTGGCTGGTTGCTGGGTTGGTCATGAGATCATAGACTGAGAAAGTGATGGGAGAAAAGGAACAAAACAACAGGATGTTTCAACAAAGAGGATAGGTCAAGAGAGTGCCATCCATTGGGCTATGGAGTCATGAAAGGTGATTACATGCAACAACTAGCCAAAGCTTTCAGAGGGCAAGTCATCTAATACTAAAGGATCTTTTTAGATTAGATGGTGGGATGGAACATTAAGGATTGAAAGGTGAAAGAAGGAAAGCAACCCAATTTGTGTCTATAGATTAGGCCAGAGGTCATTTAACTCCAGACTTGCTTGGACAGACTCAAAGGCAGCTCTCAAAAGGGGGAAAAAGGGGCAGCTTATATATCGGACCAGAGGTCATTTAACTCCAGGTCAGCTTTAGCATGCTCCAAGGAAAAATAGAGATAAGTTTAACAAAGAGATCTTAGAAGGGCCAGCTGGTTGAACAAGGATCCTAGTGGACAGGGCTAACTCTAATCCCTAGTGTTCCCAAATATTTCAGCTTAAACCCAACAAGAACATCTAAGAACATATTCAAATAATTCATACATTAGCTAGCAGCATAAGGAACCAATACACTGGTTAAATCAATTGAAATCAATCCTCAGATACACATATAGCAGAAAACATTAAAAGGTAGGAGAGAAACGAGAAGTTTCGGCACATAACAAGGGACAGTCCTATGTTATAATTGTGCCTACGAGCGAGAACATGAAACAATATGTGAAAAGGTAATAAACAAAGTAAGAAAAACATCACCAGTAGTAATAGACCAGGATCCTGTGAAATGTGCTTGATTAATGATGCAAAACCAGTCATGTACACTGAGCTCAATGGCTAATACAATCCAAACTTTCTCCTCCCAGCCTATTACATAACACTACTCTACTACTCCCTCCCAAGACTGTTCTAAAAGTTAGAATGAATCCCTCTAACTGCAACAGCAGCAGCCAACAACAACTCCTTACAATATGTTCCTTTGGATTCTTATAGGAGAAGATAACAATAGGAGTAGATGAATATTAAATGGATCTCATTAAGACAGAATGGTGGAAGGGTTCACGCCCATACTGCTTAATGGCTTTCTGCATTGCTGTGTATACTCGGTAGGCCGTTTGGAAGCCTCTGTCAGGTCAAGATTGACCTCTGATATGTTCTTTAAATCCTTCTGTTGAGAGTGCAGAACTTTTTAAACCCACTTGTAGCAAATAAATATTTGGGTAGAAAATCTGTGAGGTTTCTCCATTCCTCCTGCTTCTTGATTGTTGTCTTAAATGAGCTTCAGTCAGTGTAATTAATCATTTCAGGGCTCGAGGAGGCATGGAGATTTCTTGTAGGAAGATGTACGTCTAGGGAAGAGTAGTCTGCTGATATTAAACACAGATAAGACTTTGACAGTGTGATTGATTCTTCAAACTGTGCCTTTTCCTTTGAATGAGGGATTAAACGTCTATTACGTCAATAACAAGAAAATTAACCCTCTTGAATCTTCTCTGCTGGTCCGCTAGCGGCTGTAATGGCTTCTCTGCGCTACCTGCATAATATAACACACCTGTTGCAAACCCAGGCAGTGGTGGCGGAGAAATGCTGCAGAGGCCCGGAGGAACAACAGCAGAACAGGTGAGAGCAGTGAAAATAATGGAGAGCGGCGGAAGAAAAGGTTAATAGTGTAAAACCCAAATATTAATTGTTTGGGCGAAATACAAAGGAAATAACAAAAAAACAATGAAGCGGGAGGGAATGATAGCACGAGGTGGGACCAGGGCTAAATCGCAATCGCAAATTGCAATCGGGGGACGGGAGTGGAGCGGAGTGATAAACATGGGATTTGCGATGCGATGGGCAATCCTTTGTAAATTCAATATATAACAAATTTCCCATTTACAAAGGGAAAAACCCATTAATATATGAACCGGCGGGAGAAATCAGTGGTGGGGCCCGAGAGATCATATCGCAATCGCGAATGGGGAGCGGGGAGAAGTCGCAAAACGTAGAAAGGAACTTGTGATGCGATATTGCGATCGGGCGGGTTGCGATGGGCAAAAAGTGCGATAGGCAGAAAATGCGACAGTGCGATATGCGATCGGGGCGATGTGTGACGCGATCAGATCGCATCGCAAATATTTGCGATGGATCGATCACACACAAACAACAACACGCGAAAATTTGATTATGCGATTAGCGCCTTAAAGGGCAGCGCTCAGTCACAACGCTCGTTTACAAGGGGACAATAGCTAAAGGGGCGGCGGAAAAGGGGCTAAGCCTTAGTATAAGGTCGGAAGTGGGTTTTTAACCCATTTTCAATGAAATTAAAGGCTAGAAGGGGTAACGATAGAGGAATAAGGGGGAAAAGGGCCAACAAAGGGTAAGGGAAGGATATAAAGGGGACTTTAGGGAGATTTAGGGGGTAAGTGGGGAATTTAGAAGGGGAAGGACAGAGGATGAAAACAAAGGCTTGGAGGGAATGAAATAAGAGGGAAAAGGAGGCCTTTTGGGCATTTCTTCACAGTAGAGAGGCTTTATATGGGAACTCAGCAGAGGGGACTTCATCAAAGGACAAAGACACAAAGAGGCTTCAAGGATGATGTGTTTTCAGGGGAAATGCATTCCTTGAAGGCTCAAAAACATTTTAGCCCCCTGTTTGCTTGAACAAGTTATAGAGGCCCCTGGGTTCATATATCATAGCGGAAACTCAATGTAGAGTAGGTTTCCATCAAGGAAAACTTCAATCAAGTAAAGTTGCCATCAACTTTGGTCAAGTAGGTTGCTATCAAGGACAACACCGCATCATATTTCCAATGCTGGTACAAAACCAAGTTTTGAAAGCTTTGAACCTAGAAGTGATATCGACATTTTGTGTTCCGATAGATGATGTTCTAGTTTTTGTTTGGTCCGTAGGTTGAAGGAAAATACCAAGAAGGATTTGTCCTTCCCTTCATGTTAGTTTTAATATACATGATAAAGTCTTACACAATGCCATGTTAGACTCTTGAGCTTAACATAATCTTATGCCCAAATTAGTAATGGAAAGCTAGCTTGGAAATTACTAAACCATACAAGGATTTATATTCCTTTGATTCAAGAAAAGTCAAATTCTTGGGTTTAATTCAAAGATTATGTTAACTTAATGCAAATCCTACTAAGAGTCTAGTAATGGACATAGTTGTGACTGACATTCCCCAAAGTATGGCATGCTTTTATCAAGATCATGGGGAGCCAAACTTTAGGGAGCATTCAAATGGACATGCTCAGCAAAGCACCATCCCAATTTTTAACCAAAATGGTAGATTATACAAGGAATCCCACATGGAATACATGGTGAGAAACATAGATAAACCAACAACTCTCCAATCTATTCCATTCACCAAGCTTAGATTCCTTTATCTTATACAATGAAGACCAAATCAATCAATAAGAAAAGGAAAACCAAGAGAAAATCACCACTAACAATCAAATCTTCCCTCAAATCAGACACAAAACATCGTTAATCAACAACAACAATAAAAATGAAAATGAGAATGGGAGAGCATTGGACAATAAATTTTGATGGATCTTGTAATAAAGTGTAGGGGTAGGTGTATGGATTCAAAATAAAATCGCAGTTTTCTACATAAACCGGATTTTCCAAGCACAAACAATATAATTGAATATGAAGCTCCTCCTTGGCTTACAATTGCTTAAACAACATAAAGCCCAAAGGATATCAATCCTAGGAGATTCCGAGCTTATCATAAGACAAATCAAAGGAGAATATTCATCTAAAAACCCAAGAATTAGAGAATATCGTAAATGTTTCCTTTGATTTATTAAAAACATTTGAAAAATATGAACTCATTATACCAAGAGCACAAAATCATCTAGAAAATGAACTTTCCTTCAATGCCAAGAACTCCATGACACCTCGCATAAATGAGCAAACTTAGCATAAAGGTGAAACACAAATCAGCAGTACCGAAAATGAGGATCAAACAAGTGTTTGACTCTCGACAAACACAGATGATTTCCTATAATCAGAAAATTATTTTGACATACCAACATCGTAAACCAGCCCATGAAGAAGACTCGTTTTGACAATGAACAAATCTCGCAGATAGAAATGACATGATCTCGTTGATATAAGTCAATATGAGAATCCTTTTGAAGCAGAATTATTTGACAACGTACCTCGAAAGACTGGAAGTTTTACAATGCAAGAATGATACAATTCCAAGGGGTCTCAAAGCTTTAGAACACCTCTTTGATTTAAATGGATGTAGCCAAAGAACCAAGAATGGAGCTCGTGGAAACAACATCTAGAAGAACACAACACAGGCAACCCAGCAGAACCCAAGATGATCAAGTTTAAGCACTCTCCCGTACTACATAAAATTGCAATACATAGAGCCGCTTAAGGAAATTAGAGATGTGTTTGCTTAGGATACAAAGATCTGAAATCTTATGATACTAGCATCATCCAACACAAAACAAAACTAAGGAGGATAAACTCCGTTTTATTACCTT
Source organism: Pinus albicaulis (assembly GCA_034641835.2). Lineage (NCBI taxonomy): Eukaryota > Viridiplantae > Streptophyta > Pinopsida > Pinales > Pinaceae > Pinus > Pinus albicaulis. The sequence goes on from JAXQQM020065080.1 coordinate 21,810, forward strand.
TAGTTAAGGCAGAAATTGAAAAGATGCATGATGTTGGGATTTTAGCAATTTCCATTAGATATTCGCAGGGTATCAAACTTAGTTTCCTTTTGTTAGGAAAGATAGGAGAAATAAGGCTCGTATTGACTTTAGGAATCTAAATAGAGGCCTACCTAAAAGATAACTACCCCTTGCCCAAGATGGACCATATACTTTAGTGGGTAGTTGGCCGTGCATAATACCGTTGATGGGTTCTCAAGTTACAATCGTGTGTTAGTGCTCCTCATGACCAACACAAAACTTTTTAATACACTCATACACTTTTTATGTATGTCAAAATGCCATTTGCTCGATGAACATAGGGCCACCTTCCAAAGGGTTATGGACATAGCCTTTCTAAAGATATAGGCTATTTTATAATCATTTACCTTTGATGACATAAACGTTTTCTCAAAGAGACCTGCTGAAGAACATTTAATTCACTTGAGAAATGTCTTCAGAAGTAGGAGATTTGGCTGGTCTTTGAATCCTGTTGTCACTTGGTCTCCAAGAAGTTAAACTTCTTGGTCACATAATTTCAGAAGAGGGAATCAAAGTAGACCCCAAAAGTGACATAACTTTCAAATCATTATCGCAAGCCTCAAGGAATTACAATCTTCATTGGGAAGATAAATTTCTGAGGATGTTGTGTAACCAACTCCAAAAAGAGAAGAAAAGAGATATCAACGCCTTTAGAAATGAGCTACCAGGCAATCCTCCAATACATTACACAATGATAATAATTTACAAAACCTCCTTTCTATATATAGGAGTCCATGGGGCCATAATGTATCCAGTGGGCCACAATGTAACCCAGCTGACTTAACAATAATAAATTAAGGGCACAATAATAACAAAGCAAATACAAGGGTACATAATAACAATAAGGGTTACACTAACAAGAATAAGGGACTATACTAGTAACATAGGGACCCAACATGCCCCTCCCTTCAAAAGTGTTGTCTCCTCAACGCTGAGTAGCTCGGTGCTTTTGCATAAAATTCTCATCCTCCCACAGAATCTTCGGGGTAAGTTCTTCCCACTCGATGAGACATCAAATCGATCGATTTCAGAAGTTGCTGAGTTCTTGTTTCAGTGACCGTTCCGGCCCAATATGATTTTTCTTCCTTATCAAGTTCTCGGGAAATATTGTTTGAACTCGGAATATTTCCTTTCACCCATAACCTTCTTTAAGCACGAAACATGAAAAACTGGATGCACTTCACGTAAAGGTAAAGCCCAATTTGCATGCCACAAACAATCTTTTTGCAAATAATCTTTAAAGAACATAGTAATTTGGGAAATAATTTATTATCCTTCTTAGCTTTCTTGGAGGACCTGTTGTTTATATGTTGTAGCCGTAAAATACCCAATCTCCTACATCAAAACTTTCACTATGTTGATCTCATTTTCTATTATCTACTCCGATTTTGTGCCAAATTGTGTTATCCTTTAAGAGTTTATAATTTCTCACGGATACCGATGTGATTCCTCTCACTACTTTAACCTTCTAATTTTCCTTAAAGATGATGTATTTGATGGTGATGATATCCATAAAGTGCCATAAATTAATGTTTTTGTCATATGGATATGTGCAGGATATCGTTATCGTTATTCAGTCGAGAGGTAACTACTTAATTTCATTGCATGTTTATCGTATACAACAACGAAGATATCCTTCCATTTATTTAATATTCTCCGTTTGACCATCGTATTGAGGATGATAAGATGGAGTTGCGGGACATCACTTCCAAACAGCACCCCGCCCAAAATTTCCTGAAAATGGGACTCCGTCGCTCACAATAAATTCTTTGGGCTTCCATGTTCTTTGAATTCCCGTCCACAAATGTAGTAGCAATCGTACTTGCTTTAAATGGATGAGATAATGCACAAAAGTGTGCATAATTGGTAAGTCTATCAACTACCACCATGATGACATTCTTGCTCTTCGTACTTCGGTAAACCTGATAAAATCCATCGAAATTCCTCCCAACGTTTACTCGGAATGGATAAAGGTTGTAGAAGTCCTCGGTCTTAATTGTCTCCACTATTCCTACTGGAAACCAAACATTCCGCCACAAATCTCTTTGCATACTTACATTTAAGGCCATCCCAAAAATTCTCTTCACCTCCGTGGTAAGTTTCTTTTTAAAAATCCCGATTGTCCTCCTAAATGACAAGTGTGCAATCTCAAGAATTGTTTTAGTTGGGAATTATAAAGATATAAGCGATCTTTGTACCACAAGGAATCATTTTTCCAACTAAATGTATCACATGTACTTAGGATCTTGTTGCAACTTTTGAATGAGTGTCCATACATCTTTTTCTCCTTATTCCATTCATCTCTGCTTCTTTGCCATCCAATCTGTTGATAATAGAATGGCACAACAATGCTTCCACCCTCTTCATTCTTTCTCGAGAGTGTATCCTATGAACACGTTTCTTTCTTTTTTTTGTAGATTATTTCCAAAGTCACAATCAAACATCTTTTCAGGACTCATTTTTTTTTTCTTCCCAATATATTCCTTGTCTTAAAAGTGTTTTACACTATCATGACCGCTTTTTACCTTGAAGTGTCTTCCTATTTAGGCAGCCTCATTTCTTTGTGCATGCGTATTGCGCAATATTTCTTTCTCAACAGCGCCCTCGTAAATATTTACCGATTTCACTTTCAAAACCACTACCAGTTCTTCTTTCCGCATTAAATTTTGCACCAATTCCAATCTCTATGTACCACATTCCGTCATGTTGCTTTCTTGTGTCCGGCGTAGTTTAAGACTCGTTGTTTCCACATTGCCCTTAAGATGTTCAAAGGCTCCAGCTGCTTCGTGAGTCCATGAAAATGCATCTTTCTTCAATAATGTTGTTAAGAGAAGCCATATTCTCCCATAATTCTTAACAAACTTGCTATATAGCTCTGTTAACTCAGGAAACTTTAATCGTTTCTTTTATTGTCTTGGGAATTTTTCTGTTCCTTAATGTGTTTAATTTTGTTAAAGTCTACTTTTAACACCTCATGAGATATAATATGACCCATATTCCACCTCTTGTAATTTCCATAAAAAGAAACATTTGGATGTTTTTCACATAATCGTTTCTTCCCATAATGGAGCACTCCGTCAACATGTTCTAACATGATCCTTCCAAGACCTACTGCAGGCTAGTACACCATCAAAAATACTAGCACAAATTTTTCTAAGGAAGGGTTTGAAAATGGAATTCATCAAACCTTGAAATGTAGAAGGCTGTGCATTGGTAAGGCTAAAAGGCATGACCAAAAATTCATAATGACCCTCATGAGTTCAAAATGTCGTTTTTGAACATTCTTCGTCTTCATTCTAATTATGATATCCCAATCTAAGATCCAACTTGGTAAAATAAATTTCTCCATGTAATTCATCCAATAATTCATCAATCATGAATGGGAAATTTATTCCTTAATTGCGAGATTATCGAGTTCTTTGTTATCCCACATATTCGCCATGATCCATCCTTCAGGTACCTTTACTACAGAGCAGAGAAAGAACTTTGACTAGGTTCACTGATACCCGCCTTCGCCATTTTTGCAATCATACGTTCAATTTTCGCTCTTTGGAAGTAAGGACATCTATAAGGTCTTTGTTTCCAGAGGAACACTTTCGGAATCAAACGATAGCATGATCATGAGATCACTAATTGCAGGGAGTCCTTTGCAGTTTCAAACACTTCAACATCATCCGTACTTGTTGGAGATCTGTTTTATGATTTTGATGTTTTAAGCCTGGTGAGCATAATTGTGCAATTACGCCGTTGTTATTTTTGTGCCTAGTCATGACATTAGAGTCATTATCCTTCCTGCCTCCTTCAATACCCCTGTAATTCGACTTTCCTTTCTTCTCAAAAAAAATTCTCCAAGAAAAGTTCTTTAAAATTAAAAGCTACCATCCCCAAAGATTGTAACCATTGTACTCCTAGTACAACATCATCACCTCATATAGGAATGGGAAAAGCATCGATCAGTCAACACATATTCCCCCATGCTTACTTTGATATTATGTGGCATTTTCCAGAAATTTATAGTTCCTCCATTTAAAACCATCACTTCACATTCTCAGTGTCAATATGAGAAACAATTTAATTCCTTGGCTACTTTATGAAGAATAAAATTATGAAAGCATCCTTAATCGATCAACACTATTACCTTTTTTCTTCTTGATTTTGTCCTTTTATCTCGAGAGTTTGAGGAGTGGTAATTTCGCCGTTGAATTACACGATATGGCTCGTATTCATTTCTTCTCTTCTCCGGGGTCGGTTCTCAGTATATCCTCTTCTTGTTCATTTTCTTCCTCTTCACAATCTATGTAAAATAATTTCTTTTCTCAAATATACCTTATGACCTTTAGTGTATTTGCTACTGCTAAATCGTAGCAAAGCCCTTTTTTCTTTTTTCTTCCAATTGTTGTGGTGTCAAACTCTTGTAGGTTGTGAAACAAAGAAGTAGCCACACTTTCTTACAGAATTGAGTGGTAGTATTTCTTTACATGTACACCTGACATTCAACTTTTTCTTGCCAACTCGAATGCCTTTCTCCAATGAATCAGTTCCGGTAACGTGAACTTCATGTTGAATTTTATCCTTTAAAGTGCCTATGAAGAGATCAATCCCATGCCCTCCGGGAATATCACCATCCTTATATTCAATTTTTGGAAGTCCTCAATGTGTCGCCTCTCACTAAACCTTTTCGTCTGAGATTTATCAATCGATAAAGAAGTAAATAATCTTTGTATCCTCATAAATGTGTTATCATTTCTCCGGCACCACCAAGTGACAATTTTTTACGATGTTAAAAAAGCCATCGATACCATACAAATGTATTTTCACTTAAATGTAAAGTTGCAATGCGTACCAGTGTTTTTCACATTATGGAGATCAAAATATCGTCTATCCAGTATCCATGTTACATGATCCTTTCCATCAAACTTCCTCATATCCATTTTTTAAATACGTGTTCTTCCCGCTAACAATAGAGTTACAGTGAAATCACTATTAACATTTATTTTGTTCTCATCATGAGTGTTCTTTCATTATTTTCAACACAGAAAACTTTTCTTGTATCAAATTTGTCAAATATTCGATGTTTGATTTTAGATTCATATTGTGCTTCCTTCCATGCCATCCATCTTAGCTTCTGTTGACCATCCATTCTTAGTTTCCACGCCTTTTTCAAACTGTCTATCTTCACTTCCACGTTGATTCCATTTGCCTTCCATGCTTTCTTCAAACCGTCCATCTTTCACTTCTGGCTAATTTTCTTCAAAACTTCCATTTCATTTTTTGCTGTTTCTTTCACAGTAGTGCGAAATTGTTGCACTTCGTTTCTGTAATTTCTACAGACTATTTTGCAATTCTTCATCTTCGGTGAGGTCATGGTAGAGCCTTCCTGCGCTTAATGGTGTTAATTTTTTTAGGTTCCATTTTAGAATCCAATATTGACACATATTCTACAATATTCCCTTGGAATCAATTCGATTTGATTCTTCAAACAAGACTTATGCACCGGAAAAATAAGCACACCTTTTTCGCTTTTGAGGAGCTCGATATTGAAATTAAATCATTCTACCTAAAATTTCACGAACATCTAAAATTCAGCCTTTAGTAGCCCCTCTCGGCTTCTTTCAAATCTAACGTCTGATCTAATTTGGATTCTCCAAGACAAAGTTGTAACCAACTCTGTACAATGACCCAATTTTTGGATCGGTTCAAGAGAGCAAATCAGAGACTTCACGTGTCAATGTTTCGTTCTTTGGCCTCTGCTAAACTACACAAGAAAATAAAGTCTGCAATGGTACCAATTTCAATGTGACTAAATCAACGCCTGAGAGAGAGTTATTAACTTTTTCCTACCATCACCTCTTTGAGATGAAACTCAGAGCCTAAAAGCATACTGCTATTTTCCATGACCATTGTATCTAAAAATGTTACAACTAAGATCTGAAATTTTATTTGACCTTCCCTAGGATTTCACCACACCACATGAATGAGATTCTAACCTTCGTATGTTATTTATTGTATACGATGACTCTATTTAGGATCTCTTTTCGAAAATGAGACTCAACTTCCAGCGATGATATCTTCCAGTATTAAGTAACCAAGTTCAAATTTTTAGACAATATTCCTCAAGATTTCAGCTTGCATCTTAAAACTTTCAGCTTCTGACACTTCGTAGAAAATAATTATAGCTAAACCCACGATGACCAATAGAGCCTCGAAAGACTTCCATCCCACAGAGTGATATCTCCAGAATACGTTAAGCAAGTCTTAAATTTTTAAAATTTTCCCTCCGTATTTTGGCTTCATACCCTAAAAATTTTAGCTTCAAACGTCGATAGCAAAAGTTATAGCTAAAATCTAATAATAATCGTCTTGAGCAATAAAACCCCAGAATCCAAAGCTTCCGATACCAACAAGTTGTGTAAATCAACTCCAAAAAGAGAAGAAAAGAGATATCAACGCCTGAAATGAGCCACTTCGAGGGGGGAAACTTCAACAGCATTACATAAATGAAAATTCTTGGATGATACAATTTACAAACTCTTTTCTATATATAGGAGTCCATGGGGCCATAATGTAATCCTAGAGGCTACAATGTAATCCTAGCCGACCCAACAATACGAAATTAAGGGCACAATAATAACAAACAAGCATATAAGGGTACAATAATAACAACATAAATAAATTAACAAGAATAAGGACTATACTATTAATATAGGAATTGAACAGAGAGGTTTATCCCTAACCTGCTAAGCTATTAAGAGACATTACAAACATGATTAAGAAAGAGGTAGGTGTGAAAATGGAGTTTACAAGCTAAATAATCATTTGAACCGGTTAAACAAGCTCTCACCAAACACCAAATCAATTAGTCCACTTCACCAAAGACTTGCATATATCTTTTCTTCGCATCTAAACATAATGTATAATCTTATTTTTACTCAAAAGCAATGATTTGGGAAAGAACAACCAATATCATTTTTTAGTAGGGCCTTAAGAGGTTCTCTCTCAAATATAACATCATGGATACAAGACATACCAGGTGAAAGTATTAAAGTACTTAGAGTCTACACTTTACACTCTCACATAATTTCTTTTGTTCACATACATTTGTCAAGGATATTCTAAGCCGAAGACCTCGATGGTAAAATGGGAAAATGGATTATGTTCATTCTTGAATATGACTTAGAAACAGCTCACCAAACTAATTAAAGGGTAGGATTAGCTAAATTCATGGTCACACAAACTTCCAAGCACTAGATATGAATACAGATGTGTTGGGTGAAGTATATTAACTCCACCGCCTTTCACCGAAGAAAAATTTTAACTTCTCCTTGCATGTTGACATCATTTATGTTGCATTTGGAATGCCCATCCTTCTTTGTCTAAAACCAAAGCTAGATTTTTGAAACAGAAGCTTGATTTATTTTACCGTAGATGGGGTATCGTATTGAAGAAAAAATGTTGTTGGAATTTTTCTTAAAGGTTTACTGAAGATGATGCAGAAAACCATGCATGAGCTGTATGAAGGAGAATGTGGAGGACACCTTCACTCGGAAGACCACAACAAACAAAATCCTTATCTGGTCACTATCGTTCACCCTTTTCCTCAAGACCAAAATTTAGTCACACTTCGCTATGTCAAATTTTTGATGGCAAAGAAAATTTCTTCCTCATTTTTAATCTCATCGTTGTTGAGGCACCTTTTCAACAATGGGGCTTGGACTTCATTGGGAAATTCACCCATCTTCATCACCCCAACATAAATGGATCCTCAATACCACCTGCATTATTTTACTGTGGATAGAAGCTATACCCTCTAGGAATGCTACCGACTGCCATTATCAAGTTCCTTGAAATAAAGGCAAATATCCCATCTGTATTTGCTTGTCCAAGAAAAATCATAACAGATAATGCCTATCAGCCAAGTCTAAAAAATGGTTGATTTCTATCACAAATACCACATTATCCTGGGCCATTCCACTACTCAATATCCCCATGAAAATGATTAGTTGAATCCTCCAACAAAAAGCTCTCATCAAATACCATCAAAAAGTTGTTGGAGAAGAATAACAAATCATGGCACAATAAGTTGGTTCATGCCTTATGGGTCAGTAGATCCGACCACAAAAAGTCAATAAATATGTCCCCCTACTGCTTGGTTTATGGCATGGATGCGTATTTCTAACACCACAGGGATTTTACCAAGAATCCCCCAAGAGGTGAAAATTAATATAATGATATGCGCAGATGAATCAACCAAACACCCTATCGATAGTAGACTAGAGAAGAAGTCTATGAAAGAACACAAATAGTCCAAGAAAATATTAAGAAGCTATTTGACAAGAGGATTAAGGCAAACAATTTCCAAGTTGAAATGTTGTTCTTAAATGGGATTCAAGAAGGGAAGAGAAGGAAAACATGGCAAGTTTGAGAACTTGTGGAAAAGGGCCCCCATATTATTCATGTCGAGAGGTCACAATGCATTTTCCTAAAGGAATTGAATGGAGAAGATTTATATGGAGGTCCTGTCAGTTTGTAGGATGCTCAAGCATTACTTCCGCCAAGAGTCATGAGTTTCTAAGGATTTTATTTTCCATTGTAAATATCACTGCTAAACATTGCATTCAAAGTTATAAAAATAAAAATCCAAAAACAATAGAAAAGAGAAAAGAGGGTAGATTGTAAAACAAGAAAGGTATATCCTCATACCAAAAGAAGAAACAAAGTATGAAATTGTGCTAGCCGAAATGCCACTCCTAAAAACACACTTCTAGTTGTATACACAGCCCTAATCATGACTAATTAGCTTTTCAATTTACCGTTGATAGGTTAGTGAATTATATGTGCCAAACAATTAACTCCATTATCGTAAGGTGGATCAAAGAATAAAAAAGGTTCAAACGTGCTTAAAACTCGAACTCATGAGATCGGGTGAAAAAATGGTTCTAATAGGCTCAAAAAATTGAACCAGAAAGAGAGAAACAACAAAATTTCAAATAAATTCAAAATAAAAGCCGTAAGAGATAATGATGGAAGTTTTAATTCTTAGATCTTTAAGCCTTCTCATTTGGTTTTAAATTTTCTCTGCAATTTTTAGTCTATGTGAAGCTTGTTTTTATGCTACAGATCAACAACAAGTTAGGATCGTTCAACTCGTCTTGGTTGTTTTTAAATTTTTGTTTTAGAATTTAGAGTATTAAAATTTTGTCAACAGTCTAATCCTGCGTAAGCGTAGTTAGTAGTTTATGAACTCAACCTGGCTAAACCGAGTTCATGGAGAACAAGATTATAAATGATCAGTTTTTGCTTTTCAAAGAATAAAATTTCATGATCAAGAGAGTTTTTCTAGTTCAAATGCACTCAAGGAAGAAAAATGTTAGGACTATTAGGAATGGGTAGGTAGACATGTTTTTTTGATATAATTCTATCAAGCTCAAATTCTGTCGCAAAGATCATCAAAGAGAAAGATTAGCCCAAAGAAAAGAAAGGTTGCTTCCCAATGTATTAAGGCAATCGTTTTAATGAAAGCCAAAGATTTGTGTTTTAGGTTCTAGACACCTAAAGAACCACCGTCTTCCCTAAGTGGAGCCATTGTTAGCCCCTGGAGCAACTTCCGTTATACCAAGAAGTGGCTAATTTGTTCTTCAAAACTTTAAGATATAATTCCCCTTTGAAAACCTATCATCTTTGAATTTTTTATGAAGATAACTAACCTTTAAGTTAATTTTCACTATTGCCTTTTTACTAAAAAATGTTGTTTGCCTAAAGGAAGGTGCTTGAGATTATCATTTTCCCATCATTTTTACCCTCCTTCACTCATAAATGACCCCATTTTCATCCTCTTTTTCCATAAAAATCCCTCCATAAGCCTCATTCAACCTTTAAAATCACTCCAAAATCTCTTTTAAACCTTATATATTTCTCTCGTTATTTGGTTTAAAATGCCTTGTTTTTATCCTAACTCCTGCATTCTCTTCCAAACCTTGCTTTTTAGGCCAAAAACACCTTTTTTGCATAAAAGGTTGTCTTAAGCTCCTCAAGGGCTTAACTCTGTAAGCCCTCTTCCTTACAAGGACCCCAAGCCCCAACTAAAAAGCCAGTGCCTTCCAAACCTCTCCAAACCCCGTGAAAACCCCAACTTTCTTTGTTATTTATAAACCCTATTAAAATTAAAAATTGAAACAACATGGACCGTCGATTGTTTTAATCTAACCTGGCCATCATCATGCCCGATGTCCGCCCATATATCCAACTTTCCTCTCGTTCATTTTAAACCCACCCCGAGATTGAATCTCGATCATCCATCAATTAAATCCAATGGTCTAAATTAAATCCGAGAGGCCCCACTCTCTTTGGGACCCACCTCCGCCTTGTCAAAATTCTGTCCACTCACGAGTCGCCACCCAGACCGCACTATCTCTCGCCCGCAACTTTCTCCATCGCATGCGATCTCCGTGCAATTTTTCGTCCGACGGAAGCCATCGATCCGATGGTGGATATTTCCGTTTCGCGTTTTTTTCTATGCATGAGGTTTAATGCCTAAAAATTATGCGATGAGGGCGCTTTTCCAAGGACACGTGTTGACAAGTGTGTGGAATCACGTTGTTTCGCGAAAACCACAACCACTTCAATGCCGCGTGAATACCACCAACATTTTCTACCAGACCACCCTCCTCCACAATGTAATTCTGATTTAATCCTAGCCGTCGATCGATCCGATCCGACGTCCCGACTTAACCCGATCACAAGTCTTTTGCCCTCACCCCTCTCGCTCTCCCAAGACTTCACCGATCTCTACCGTCCATTATTTAAATTGGATGGCCTTATACTATTTTCAACCCCAAGCCTTTCCCCCCTCCATCTATCCTCCTAAGGTTTTATCTTGAGATCTCCACCGCTGACATTCTAATCCGATGGCTCGATTAACTCGCCCACCAACTAATTTCTCAACCCTTGTTTCTCCAAATGTTTCACCAACTAATCTCCAATTTTCATTTTCATTCGTACTCGCCTTTAATAAACTTCCTCCATTTCATTTCTTTGTATTAGAAATCTCGATCGTATCTCACTACCGATCAATCTGCATCAATGGCTCAGGACTTAATCTTCCTCCTTTTTCATCCGACCGCCTCCCCATCAAACCCATCGAGCAATCTCGATCATCGATTAACTGACCCACGGCCACGATTTATTCTCATGCCCAAAGAAAGCCTTTGACCTATCCTTCACGGATTTTCTTAACTTTCTTCATTTTTTGCAAAGTTTATAAAGGTTTTTTCATGCTTTTAAATGAAAATTAAAGCTCGGGATGACGATCCACAGCAATTATCCATGAGGAAAAGAGTATTTGCTGGTGGTTCGAACAACAATTTTACCCATGTCTCATGAGTATTGGTAATGTTATAAACCCTCTCGCGCACTCGTGTAAAAGCAACAAACATAGTGAATATCAAATACCAAAGAGTATCAAAGTATTTAAGGGATAAAACCAAACTAGAAATGAAGAATTAAAGGTTTTTAACACAGCTTGAGGGATTAAGGCAATAAACTTAGTAAACCAAAGGCTCGATCTCGTACAAAAATAGTATGAAGACCAAAAATGAAGATCAAAGCCTAAATTATGCCTAAAACATAGATAAAGAATAGATTAAGGTGTTTTTAAGGCAAACAAAGGAATATCAGGCCAAAGGACACCTTAGAGCTACATAAAAAGGGGCTAATTGAATCCTCACCTACCAAAGGAGCCAATTACAATTTCAGCTAATAAATCAAAAGAAGGTTCATTAATAAAATTAGAATATATTGCCTAAAATATACAATAGTTATTTTAAACAAAAGAAGATATTTCAAATTGTCATTGAAGTTATTGTAAAAGATAAATAGGCTCAAGCTGCTATTTCTTTTCCATTAAGCCTAAAAATACTGTAAACAGTTAATGAAGTAGAGTTGTAAATGAAATGAATTATGCCTTAGGCCTTGCAGGCGAAGCCATGCCAGGAGCTGCATTTAGTGTAGAATTTATTATACATCAACTTAAAATCTTCTCCACCTCCTGCCTTCATAAATACTTTTTGAAGATGAAAATTTGTTGGTTGATTTTTCTACTAGTTGCACATCAAATCCTCCGGAAATAATATGTCCTGTCTGTTGAGGAAGAATTGAAGTCTTGGGAACTCTTCATGATGTTGTGATTTTCTTTTTCTTTATAGTGCTCTATCATTTGATCCATGAGCTTACTTTCTATGGTTATTTTTGAATTGTTTGGATGTTTTCTCCTACTTACTTTGTTCCACAAATGCTTACTATAGTAGGGTGAAACGTTTAGGCTAAGAAATGACTCCTAGAATCACCTTTAGGACTCGTTCATATCCTTCTGATCGTTTTATGTTTTCTTTGTTGTGTAGGCCTGAGTCTTTAATATCTCTCTTTAGTCCTCATGTTTGTTTATTTCTTAATAGTTCAAATAGTTGGTTTTGGGTATGATTTATGGTTTTCCCTTTCCTTTGCCCGGCCACTTGAAAGTTGTTTTCGAAGTCTCCTTCTACACCATTATTTATAGTTAGCCAAGGAGGTCTTTTCATCATGCCCTATGTCCTCGCTTAAACAATTGTTTTGAAGGTCTTTATAGTTTGTGATCATAGATTTTTTAGGTGTTCCCTCCTCCGTGGCTGTAATTATCACTGTGGAATATTTTATGTTTTCAAGTCATTTGGGAAGTAAAATCTTTGAGGAAATAGGATGTGCTCGAATTCGATTTCATTTTTAAAAGTTGTCTTGGGTCATTTTCTTAAAGTGGTTTGTATAACCATGGTTAGCCATGTTCATCAAATACTCTCTTTATTGTTCAAGTTATGCTTTCAAGTTCACTTCGTTGAGAATTCAATTTCTCTTCCAAATCAATGTCCATCTCATTCACAAAACCAAAGTGATCTCGTGCTTGCTGTTAGATTTGCCCTTTGATATCCCATATCCATCGATAAGTTTGGTCATAAACCTCTTTTTGACTCCATTTCCCCAATCAATATGACATTTCTTCCTTTCTACCATTCTTTCCTAGACCTTTCCGTTCGCTATGTCATTCAACCAAATAAACAAAAAATACTCGTACTTAATAACTAGTCTAAATCCAATAATTAAAAGCAAACAAGATAAACCTTTGAAAATAAGTAATTCTGAGAGATCCTCTCGAGACTGTGAGGACCAGATCTTGGAACTCTAAAGATTGGTTTGATGCTGCCTTGCATTTTGATTTGCCAATCTATCAAAACACAGACCTCACCACTCGTAAATCACCAATCCACATACGAGAGTCGCTCGTAATTATAATATTGTTGAAGATTTGGTAATTCTCTCTTCAAGAATTTCGCTGAAGTATTGGCAGACTACCCTGCACCAAAATAAAATTACTTTTTTCAGAAGTTTAGAGTCGTAGATCTCTAGGATTATAACCTCATGATCTTCGATTTAGAAAATTTCATACCGCGCTTATCTCATCAAAATGGCTTTTCGTATCCTTGTAATAGTAAAAAACAAGCACATCTTTCGCATCGTTGTTGATGAAGGATCTTCACGGGATAATGTTGTTAAAATGTTAGAAATCACTTGGTTCTCTCGACTATTAACCAATCGTATGTATTTTGGTAGATTCACTAACAGGCCAAGGAAAAGTTTGTCAACGAGATGTGGAAGCGACGATGCCCTCTCGATTACAACCTTTTCCTCAGCTTTAAATTACGTCCCATGCGATGATCGTTGTTTTTTTGTATCATCGATCTTTTGTCTTATATCGTGTTTTCATAAAGGAAAGATCGTTAAATTGGACGGTTTTCATATTATTCATCCGACCAACTTTCATCGATAGTATTCAAATATATCAGTAAAACAACTATCCCTTACAAGGATGTAGTTTCGGGAGTAGGTTTGATTAAAGATTCAAATTTTTATCGGGGAAATTTTTCCCTACATCCTCCCAACGTACAAACCTCTTTATTGCGAATACCAACATGATTGCATCGCCACTATTTCCTTTTATGATCCTTGGATAGTACCTTCAATCCTAATTGTATTCTTCTTTATGGCCGATGCTTTGAGTCCTTTTGAACTAGAATATCGTTAAAGTATAGTCATTTTTCGACAATTTTTCAACCGATCCATGAATGTGACCAATCAAGAGTCGTTTTCAATACAAAGTTTAGGCTTCGACACCAATTTTGGATCCTCGTCAACAAGTTTTCCACATCGATGAACATATTCGTGAATTTTTGTCGCATGAATTACCATAAAGATCTTTCATCATAGATCTTTGTTTACCTAATATCGATCATTTTGAAAATGATTTTTCCTCTACTTTCTTACCACCGATTACGCGGCCAAAGAACCCTTAATCCTCTTTTCTACATGCCGATTTTGAATCGATTTTAGAAAATATTTCTACAATTTGCCTTCCTTGATATTTGAGTAAAACCCTGAATTATTGTTGTTCTATAGGTGCTTCGTATGCCTAAAGAAATTCAAGCATATATGTCTGCTTTCAGAATTACATATCTTTCCTGTCATATGAATAAATGCAGGACCGATCCGTCAATCATTGTACATGAAATTAAGACACACTCAAATGCTAAACTCATGATAGAAATTACGTCGATTCATCCTAAAAGCGTCGCTATCAAAGTAGAAGTTGGAAAATTACTTCCCGTAGGTTTTATTTATCCGATCCCGTTGAATTAATCGGGTATCTTAAATATTGTTTCAGTCAATAAAAACAAGGAAAAATAAGAGTTTGTATTGATTATAGGGATATAACCGTGCTTTTCCAAAAGAAAACTATCCAACCCTCATATCGATCAAATTATTGACGATTGTGGGGCCGGAAGTGAAATGTTCTCATTCATGGATGGATTTTTTGGTTACAATCAAATAAACATACTCCCCCGCATCAACCTAAAATGTGTCATCTATCCGATGTGAACTTTTGCTTATCGCAAATTACCTTTTAGCCTTAAGAATGTTGGTGCCACTTTTCAAAGGGCCATGTCTTAGCATTTCACGACATTAAACACATTTTGCAACCCTATCTCGATGATTTTCTCGCTCACTCTTCATGCAGCAGCAACATCATATTACTCATCTACGAGCCATCTTTTATGTGATGTAGGCACTATAAGATTCATTTGAATCCACACAAGTGTGTTTTCGCAGAATTTGATCGATTATTAGGATCATTGTCTCAAAGGCAGGCATTCGTTTTCAACTCCATCGGTTGCTGGAGGCAATCATCAATTCTTACCTCCTCCTTCTCTACCGCCAACCCCAAAGTTTGGTAAATGGAAAGCAAAATTTTTACGTCGATGACTCATTCCTAACTACGCCGAGTTAACGAAAGGTTTCGCTAGGTTGTTGAAACAAAACATTCCTTTTCTTTGGGACTAGGTCATAGATATATCTTTTCGATGCTTTGAAAAATGCGTTGACCCATGCACCATTACTACATCCTCCCAACTACAACCAAGATTACTTTTGTACCTCGCCCTCTTCCAATTCCACGATTGGGATGGTTTTAGTTCACAGAATATGAATTCCATAGTGAACATGTGATTTACTATCTAGTTTAATTTCAGATCCGATCGAGATCAAATATTCACATGTGGATAAATTGGCTCTAAGTAAAATGTTTCAAGTTGTCTGTTCGTTTTCGTCACTACATACTTTTTACGCAAAACGACAAAGGATTCCCTGATCGCAACCCTATGATGCACATCTCGACCCAACAATTGCTAGGGGGGGAACACTTCAAATGTGGATTGTTATCCCACAAGAGTTTTTATTTGGAATTTGAAAAAATCCAAGTTCAAGAAATCACTCGATTTTTGTCGAACTTATGTGTGATTTTCCCCGCGCATCGACACAAACCATGACGGAAAACCAATTACAAATGAATCCTTGTTTCCACGTACTCGCATCCTTACAAGGGATATATTATCGTATATCTTCAAACCCAATATTTTCGGCCCGATATTTCACGTACGATGTTAAATCTAAAATTCTGTTCCAATCCCAACAACATCATATTGCTGGTGACACACCTATCATCGTGGAGCGGGACTCAATTTTTTTTCACATTGTCTAACTCATGTATAAAGTCGAAATGTCATCAATGACTATCACCTCGTAGCATGTGGCTACATGTCCGGGTACGCTACGCCTCAAAAGATATTGCGCGGCGTTGCTTCAATGTATTTGTTTAAATATTGTTTTTACGTGGTTAGGAAATGTCATAATCGTCAAATATTCGATCAGAAATGTGTGTGCACCACTCGCTCCTATTCACCCCTATAATTTTTTTCTCTACCTTTTCAAAATGGGGCATTGATTTCATTACGTGTAACCCTCACCCTACCGAGGGGCATGGGTGCTATTATTCTTAGCAAGAGACTATTTTAACAAATGGGCCGAGGCGATGCTCATACTGTAAGGCATGGAAAAATCTGTTGCAAGAATTCTTCATATTCAACGGTATTGCTCGTTTCGTTGTACCCTGCTAGATAATTATTGATCATGGAAGCCATTTTAAACATCATGATGATCGAGTTAACAAACCAACTTGGCTTTGTGCCATGATAGTTCTACACCATATTGTCCACAAAGCCAACGGTTTAGTTGAAGCAATTAATAAATTTTTTGTCACCATGATCAAACAAATCATTGGTATTCATAAGTAAAATTAGTACCATGCTCTTTTCAGCGCTTGGGCATATCGAACCTCAAATAAAACATCGATTACGTGTTTACCCCTTTTCAATTGGTTTACGGTTTAGGAAGTGGTATTACCTCCATAGAATGCGCAGATACCATCACTCCAACTATCCATAGAGTTACTACCATCCACTTCTGAAGAGGAGAAAATGTTTTTATACTTGGCTCAATCGTGATGAGAATTCCACAAGTATTTAAATTACATTAGTCACGAGGTTCAGCAAAAGAATGAAAGCTCAAAGAGGATAGAAGTGTTACCTCATAATTTTTCGTACGTGACCTAGTTTTGATTTATGATCAAGCCACCATAAAATATAAATGGGAAATTTGAACCCATGTGGCATGCTCTCTATATTTTCGTGCTTAGCCACTGCAAAAGGGCCTATGAATTGATTATTAGATTTTGAAGGGTTCATAAACCCAAAAATGGAATTTACCTAAAGATACATTACGCTTGACTTTGTGTGGAGGTCTTTACATATTAGTTACTTTTTAGCTGGTGTGCTATAGAATAGAAATTCATGCCCAGTACAAGTGTTCTCTACTATTATTCCTCTTATCCAGATACTTTTACCGCGTATGTCAATGTCCTCTCAAACGCATATTGTTTTGTCGATGGTGTGCTTGTCAGTACATGGAACATCTCTTCTCACAGCCTTGGGTTATTTACTCACCCACTAACGCAGTTAGTATCAATGCATGTGGGGTAAGTCTCAAAGAAATGACAAACAATATTTCCGAATATAGTGTAGTTATTGAATTATTATTGGAATCTACTTTCCTATCATGGAATTCAAAGTTTCGATCAGTAAATTACCTCGTAAACTTGGGTCATTGTATTACGCTAAACAGCATATGCTATTGAAACCAGTATTATTAAGATTATTTTTAAGAGTTCGTCTTTGGAACGAGAATTCGAATATATTGAATATCAACACATTTCAAGAAGTTTAAATACATTAGCAGATGTACCTTTTCTAATGTTATAAATAGACATTTATGCAATAATAAAGTAAACAAATAAACATTCCATAACATGATTGAACAGTATACGAAGTAATAGTATATCATAGTATAAAATAGTGTTCAAAAATATACATCGTCTTCGACTGTTTTTAACGCCCACATCGTAAAAAAAAAAAAGTGATAAAAACAAGTTTGATACAAATCATCCACTATCAAGCAGATGATCATGATAATACACCACTACCATGCCACCCTAGTCAAAACTTCGAATGGACCTATAACACCCATGACAGCATCTATGTAGCTGCGTGGGATATCATCTATAGTAGTCTCAGAATATTCATAAGTGATCCGCTCCATGGTGCTCTCCAGCCGCAAGTATCTCCGTCCGATCCGGTGGGGGTGGTGGTGTCGCTATCACATCCCTTTTCCGGTCAAAGGGTGATAACGGCGTGCTGATTTGGACCCACATCCGCATTTGAAAATTTTTGTTATCGCCTGATGATTAAAAAACAAAACAAAACTAAATTAGAACATGTCAAAAGAGATATTTTACATGTCTCGTCCCATCGAGCTCCCCGGAGAAAGGGGGTATCTCCTCGTCGCCACGAAAGTCCATGCCAAAGACAAGGAAAATCAAAACAAAAAATTAAAATTCTGGCCAACGAAAATATGTATATGAAAATCACAATCTCTCCTACCTTCGTCGTGGCGTCATCAAAGCAACCCACCTGAACCATCCTTGGGCTCTCGAGGTCGACCAACATCGACAAGAATATGTTGTCAGCGAACATGGGGATCCTTCTAGAGAAAAGGTGACTACAATGGAACCATATCCAAATTTGTTTATCTTTCCATTCTTTCTTCCGTGTTTACCTTTCACATTTCCCAACACCGCTCCCGCCACCGCCTGAAAATGGTGCTCGAAAGCAATTCATCGCCGTTATCCGCATCCAAGCACATGCAACGCGATACCACATAAATTTTTGGAGAACGAAATCAATCACTTTCAAATTTCCAGATGGATGATATTTTTTATGCTCAATCCATTTGTCCGGGGATTGGCCTCATCGTTGCAAAACCCCACTGTAGTCGTTGCTGCATCGCCACCTGCTCAGCCCCAAACAGAGATAATGGTGTGCCTCTCCTAGGTCAAACCAGTCAAAAATACTCCTTCTAGCTCAATCTCGGTGTTTATGACCTCCGATCCACAAACACTCGGTCCGTACATCCCATTTACTTACCAAGTAAGAAGATCTTACTTGAGCCCTCATGCCACCGATAATTAAAATTTGTGGAAGCCCGCATACTCTTAAAGCTCGGTGTTGGCTGATAGTAATCGTCGCTTCATCTACCTCTTCATGCTCCCGCGTTCTCACTAAAATGAGAATTTTAGATATCCTACAACAAGTTAAATGGCATTTAACTATTTTCAAGCAAAAAATATAGGTTAATTTGGGAAGAAAAGTGTTTTTTCTTTTTTAAATTTTCCTTACGCGTTCGCATTTATGCTCGCACATATCACAGATACACATGGGGTCCTGTTGTATGGGGTCTCCGCCATTTTTCTTTGTGAAATGCCTAGGTCCACAAAACAATGGCCAGTGCGACCCTCGAGGGCGGATTTTTCGGCATATTTTCCCTCCAAAATGAATTTCGACCCAAAATATAAAAATTAAATGGATGAAATGCAAGGAGGCGATTACCCCAGCTGTACGGTTTCGAACCGGGCGTGTCGATTTTCCCCAATATTCTCCGAAGCGTTTTTTGCCTCCGTAGCTCTAAAAATCTACCTAATTTCAAACGATAAAAATGAACTTGAAAAAAAATCCTTTTTATAAGTTTTTTCGAATAGGATGAATTTAAATTGTTTATTTTTCACTTTTTAAAAATCAGTTTTTCAAAATATTTTATTATTGGAAATGCATGTTTAATTTTTTGAGTTTTTGTGCAAAATAACATTTTTGTGAAAATGGTCATTTTTGATGAAGAGAAACTTTTATCACTTTTTCGTCTTTAAATTTTTATGAAAAGTGAAACCATGGATTCCTCTTTTAAGCCCTTTTCGTACTCTCTTAAAATGAAAAGATCGTCAGTACTTAAATTATTCGAACTCGTTAAAGCAAATGAATGGTCATCCCTTCAAAGATAAGTTTACTCCCTTTTCCAGACCGAAAATGGACTATTTAATAAAAGGTATACATTGACTAATCATGGTCATTAAATATTCTCTTGTATTATTTATCCCTTTCGTTCGAGACTAAATTTACGAAAAGAATACCCTTGGAGTTTTTTTAAGCTTTTCTTCCAAAGTCCCTAAAAATGAAAAACACCGAGTTTTCTCCTATACCGGACTCATTAAAATTTAACAAGAAAGGGATCTGCTTCGATTATAAAACAGGAATGACCACTCTCTTCTTAGGTTCGATTTTAAACTAAGTTGGACTCATCCGAAGGATGAGCTTATAAACAAGAAAATTTTATCCTCTCAAGTCATTAAAAATAAAGAGGTACTTGCCATAAATGGTAAGAGAGAAAACATTTGTTTGTCATAATTTGATTTAGAAATCATTACAACACTTGAACATGACACCTTTTGTCACACTTTCACCTAGGTTAAACTTTTCCTATCAGTTAATCAAACCATATTGAAAGTCTTCTGTACTGTTTCTAGGTATTAGCTTGTGGCAACTCGTCACCAAACCATCCATGTCATTATGTGTTCAAGAGGTCACTAAATAAACTATTCATCTACAAACACTTGTTTCCATTCGCGTTGACCATCCCTTTAGTCACTTTTTGCAAAAATTTCTTCAAAACTTGATCTATGGTTTTGTCGATTGCTCGTGTACTCGATCACTTTCTATCAACAACAACTCATCATCTAGAACTCGATCTTAATCCATCAAGATTTTGAATCCTCCTGATGCTCAATGGTGTTTTCTCCTTCTTTGTTAACAAAGTTGCATCATTGATTCTTCGATCGTAACAATTCCGTGAAAATGTTCGACTTCAGATCACTTATTCACATTTTCATGGATTGTAATCGAGTACTTTGAGAGCTATTGTCGTCATTAGTGGTTTTCCCCACACTTGTTAACAATATATCATTGGATCGGGCAATCAAGTGGTTTCTACCATGTTCGACTTCTCAAGACACGAATTGCATGATAGAATCTTACCAGTTAGGAAGTGGAAATCAAGACCGGATTCAGTTTCCACCATCTGCATCGTGAGGAGTTTTGTCATTCATCATGCAAGAGACGATTCATTACGTATGGTTGTGTCCATGCCGTTCTTACACTATTGATGTAATATTAAAATCATTTCCGTATCGTATCAAGTGTATTTAGTTTTGATCCTAGCATGGGAATGTCTTTTACCTCCAACATGATATACACATACATGTGTCTTGCATTGAATGTTTTTACAGTGTTTCTCGACCGGGGTGTCCACACACCGATCTCGACATGATAAAGCACTTCACCTTTCCCACCTTCGCAGTTTTAATTTCTAGGGGGGAAATTTGTTAAGAATCGAAATTTGTCACCATGACATTTTCAAGATTTCGAAGCATAAATATAATTTCGAAAGTCGTTTCCCTTGAACCAAGAGAAAATCTCAAAGCCTTAACCATGGCACCGCACTTTCTCCCTAGTTTCGCCCTCGCGCTCCGCACTTTTTGCCCTTAAACTCGGCAAACCAAATGCACTATCCGTGTATTGGAGTGCGGACCCTCTTGTAAAATATTAAAAATAAGTAAAATCTAGAAGCTTAGTTTAATCTTATTTTTTGGAAGCTTTCTAGAAACATTCCCCGCGGTGGAAATATTTTCTCTCTTTTCATGTTCATGCATCCCATCCAATAAAGAGCTAACTTTCATGTAAGGAACTAATCCCTTTTCGAAGGAGGACTTATCCCTTCTGTTTGGGAGCTGCAATCCTCCTCTTTTCCACTATAAAAATAGGCATAGGGCAGTTTCGCTAGGTTAACTTTTTAGAAGTTAATATTTTAGAAGAGAATTGAGTTAAAGTTTTAGTATTATTAGAGATGAAGTGTCGTCGAGACTTAGCCTTTTTAGTCGAGACTTCATGGAAAGATCACATACCCGTATGTATATTGGTTGGAAGAGTGCAAGGCTGGTTAGAATAGAGGAAACGCCTACTTCCGTACCCTCAAGACTTGTACAACATCAAGGCGAACGTGGTTGTAAGGCTCTCTCTTAATTGCTAATACAAATAACCTATTTTCCTCAATAAGCTATCAATCGATTGTTTATTTTATGGATTCCTCGATCACCATAATCGACATGATTTATGAATATATGCGCAAGTGCTATTTGATGTTTTCTTTTTGTTTGTTATTTTAGATCTTCGAGGGAATCCCTCGAGCATTTGAAGGACTACTAATACGAAATGCTACTGGATCAAAGGTAGGATCACTAAACCTTTATAGCATTTAATTATGAATCGCAATATATTCAGAGAAAGATAGCTTTTTTTTCCGTTTGTTGCTAGTCAGTTCGTAGACACTTGGGAGTTTTTTCTTTTCCGCAAGAATGACTAATCCATCCAACATGAATGAATGCATTAACGATACAAAGTACAATATTGTATTAGGATAGACATTTGCGTAACCGTAAAATCATCATCACATGAAAAATGTCCAAAAGTAGGCATTGTATATATATATATATATATATATATATATATATATATATATATATATATATATATATATATATATCGAATGTTTGTGTACTCGAAGCAGGCATCAAAAGTTAAAAAATATGTGTTTCTCACATCCCAAGACATCATGTCTCTCAAAACATGCAGTGGAGTAAGTCCCAAGTGTCTAATCGTGCATGCCGCGGAGCGGGCACACATCGCCCGTACAAGATGCCCCCCCGCGCGTTGAATCGCTCGACACCTCATGTCTCTTGAATGCACGCAGTAACATCGTTGAATCGCGCATGTCCGGGGGTCTAAGGAGATATTCACCTAAAAGCTGCGCACGATTTCATCTTTCTCTCGCCCCCCGACCATGAGGGGCAATATCAAAAGTTGCGAGGGACTCGCCCGACGGAGACAAGGCCCCAGGGGTCTTTCCGTCCAACATCCGCATACATGGATTTAATTTGTGACATACACAAAAAAAAAATCATAATACTTCATGAGTCTTACCATGCCCATCCCAATCCTCTCCTTCCCAGGAGTGGGAGGTCCTGATCACTAGTGAACATGTGCTAGAGCAGGGCCAATCCTCCACGAAATCACCGTCGGCGAGCCACAATTAAAGAACTTCGCTCTCTGTGGGACATCTTTGACCGCCCCGACCTTGCCATCAACGATGCCCAACGGGCCATCCGTGGCCCCCGTGCTAGTGGTGTTGGGACTATCACTTTTTACCGTGAAGATTGGTATTCATTTCAAGAAGAAAGACACTGTGGATGGACCCACATCTCGAACCGGCTAGTTTGTTCTTCTTTCATTTTTTTCAATTGACATTTCATATTGATCGCCACTACCTCTACCCAATTGTATAGGGTTAGTGTCAAAACAATCTACCTAGTAAGAAGTAGGGGGCCGTGTTTTTAAGCTGGTTCGTACTTGCCTAAAATCCCACAACTCGTGTGATGGTGTGTAGCACTATTTTTAGTGCCAAGTATGGGATATTTTGGATATCCACTTTTCTCGCTTCCTTATCCTTTCTCTGGTGTGCCCTCGACATACCCTATCAATCACCATGCTCATGTTCTCCGTGTAGGTCAGTTCAAATGATCAGTATTTCTCTCTCCGCGATAAAGCTCCGTTATGAAGTAAATATTCCAACATCAATTTCAGTTCGATCAATGGAAGAATGAATCTTTCTTAATCCTCATCCCAAATGTCAATTGGTTACCGTCATGTTAGGCCCATTTGAGCTCCTCGAGGCACAAGCCATGAGGAATTTTTTTAGTCCATATTCTAAGAGCATCGCTGCATCTTCATTTTCCATGACAAGCTCATCTTCTTCAATGTGTTCCCATTCTTTCCATTCGATCACCATACTACCACTTCATACTGTAAAAATGTTCATATGAACCTCATTAGCCAAAATTAAAGTTTCTGAAATTTAGGAAAATTGGCCTACTTGCTCGCACCGTAAGCTTAAAAGGTTTATGAGCCGGGGCACGATCGTTTGGGAAACAATGCGCCAATGGGCATACCCCCGCTCTGGAAATTTAGTGATTGGTGCGAGTCCGTGCCTGGCACGCACCAACAACCATGCCTCATTTTCACAAATTTCCCTGCAGAATTCCAAATTTGGGGTTTTTGGTACTGCAAAAGAGGAACCAAAACAAAAGAAGATGTCATTTACTTGGAAATCACCCAATTCATAGCGATCCGTTGATCGCCTGCCATTGTCACCGCAAAAATCAGCTCAGAAATGGCATTATTGCTCCACAAGAGGTAAAAGTGAAAAGTAATTATTTTTATCATTTTTGGCATTTTATAATTTTTTCGTAACCCTAATGAAGTTTTAAGACATGTTTTCAATTTTCACATTATGTTATTTTGAGAAATGGGTTTTTTTATGTTTGCCTTTGTAAATGACAGTTTTTATTTATATATAACATAATGAGTTGTATTTTATACTTTTCGGACTTAGCAAAAACACGAAAATTCACTAATGAGTCGTCTTTTAGCTCTTTTTTTACTCTCTAACTGAAAAATATTTTCTAGACCATTTTTGAACGGCCAAATAGTCGCGAAACGATATTCACCAAAGATATGTTTGTTATATTCCCTTTTTTCAAAGTTGGGGATGATTATTTATAAAACAAGAATACCTTGTACTACCTAAATTCAAGAAGAGGCTCTCCTAAATATTTTTTTTTCTACCTTTCAGACCGAGGACTATTTACGGTAAAGGACCCGCTCAAGTTTTCTTTTCCGCTTTCTTCAAACTTCCTCAAACATGAAAATATGGCCGAGTTATTCCTCGTCGACTCACAAATAAACCTTCAGACATCGTGTATATCATCACCATGACGTTCACCGAGTTCCTTCCTAGGCTTGTAAAAACAGCACTAGAATGGGATTTTTCCGAAGGAAAACTTACATTACAAGCACATGTTATCCCCCTCTGCGTTTTTTTCCAAAACAATCGGGGGTACCTCACTAGAAATGGTGGGGGAAAAATGGGAACCCGCTTTTAGTTGTGTTAGCAAGATGTCGCCCAACATGACACTCGTCTGCGTCCGTGCTCAAGGCTTGGGACATCTCTCATTTCGTCATTTTTTCCCCTCCACAGGTTTGGGTAACTATTTTGGACCTCTCATCCGTTTCTTGCCATGTCATCCCCACCTCGTATCCCTTGACAAATACTTCCAAACCATATTCGTCGATATGTTCAAACAGAATTTTGCTCGTATTTTTCAACCCCCGGCGTATTCTTCGTTCGGTCCCTATTCACTATCATCATGTCGTTTTGTCTCATGTAGATTGCAAACATGCGGCCCCACGCCCACTTCGTAGACTTCAACTCATTATCTCGGAAGTTTTCAGAGACTCCCTTTCTCAGTACTGAGCTGGTATGCCCCACACTGTTATTCGCATTCAACGATAGGTCCACATCATTGGCCTCTGGATCGAGTGATTCTATAGTTGTTCCACAGATCACCTGCTCACATTCTATGGATTGTACTCTATTGCATTCTTGAGAGCCATTTTCTATTATTGGTGGTTTCTCTCGTGCATGTTAACAATTCCCTTCATCATTGCTTGGTAATCAAAAGATTTTCACATGTTCGACTTCAAAATTTCACATATTCTTTAAAAGCTGAATTTGTACTTGTCTGGATCAAGATGGAGCGCAAGACCCTCAGTTTTTCCGATACGTATACAGTCGTTTTGGTATTACAGTTATCACATTTATGCATGACAATTTTTTTTTTATGTCATACCATACCTCCGCTCCTATTTTTTGATCCTTGTCATCGGATGGCTACGTCTTACACTTTATATCGGCCCATAAATGTACCTATTATGGACACACCCACATTTTTTCCCATGTACCCAGGATACTCAATTGTATTTGCACTTGCGAAAGTTCTGGCTGCTGGCATTTGCTTTGAGTAGCCAGAAAGTATTTCACCCTCCCCCTCTCTCGGACCCTGCGCTTTCTAGGAATTCTGTTACACAGAATTTTCTTTCATTGTCCCCCGTAACCATGTCCCCGCCCATTGTTATGAGAATTATGTGACTAAAAAAGTGTCATGCCCCCTTTACACTATCATTGCGTCCCCCTTGCCATGAGGACAAGCCACATTCCTCCCTATTGACAATTTCCCACCGTACCATCGAAACACATGTTTTTGTCTCTGCCACTATGTTGTGGATTAATCCGTCTTGTGGAAAAGACCCGATCTCCCCCAGTACTAAAAGTATCTACATAACAACAATTAAATAAACTAATCTTTCTCTTGCCATCTATGATTTACAAGAAGCTCTATAGATAAAAGTAAAACCACCGTATGTCCAACCGCTTGTTTGAAGTCGTTGTCATTCCTCGGCACTTGAAGGAGTTTTCTCTGTAAACTGCAGAAATACAAACAAACAAGAAAATATTACATAGCACCCGTATAGAAATCATCATAAAACTATGCTTATCATAGTGATCACAACCTATGAATAAACAATAATTGAAAGTTTATTGAGAAAAAAATGATATTTTTTATTAATTTTAAAAGAAGAAAACTCAGTGTCCCGAGCCTTGATGTTGCATGTGCCTTCCCGTGATCCGAAGTAGAGTCTCTCTACTTTGATAAGCTCTTCACTCCTCCAACTAAGATGAATAGAGGTATGTAATCTCTCCTCGTCAAAAATTCAGCCTGTTCTAGGTCTGGACCCGAAGGATTAATTCTAAACATTCTAAAAGTTTTAACTCCTCGAGGCTACCCAATGCCTCTTTTTATAGTGGAAAAGATAGTGTTTTTGTTCCAACTATGAAAGCAGGGGAATCCTCCTTCGAAAGGGATGAGCCCTCACATCAAGGTTAGCTCCATAAGGTAAGTGAATACACATCCTTACAAGAGTGGTTCTATCACCAAGACATTTTATGGAAGCTTAGAATTCACTTTTATTGAGATTTTTGGAATTTACTTGCACCTTTTTTATCTGGTTGTGGTCTGCGTACATGTAACATGACAAAGTATTCAGCACGCAAGAGAGCTTAATATTAGTGTGTGGTTCTGTGGAAAGAAAGATAGTATAAGTGCACACCAAAGCTAGGATATTTTTATGAACTTTTCTTCTGATTTTCAAGGCTTGACATGAGGAACCTATATGTCGATTTTGCAGGTGAGAAGTATGAGTAATGAGCTCATACAAGAATAAAATTTCGTGATGACAATTTTTAAGGTAATGTATTGCCCCCAAAGTGCAAAAGTCCAACATGATGTCAAGTCTCATTAAAAGCAGAGGCAAGATTGTATTTTGCCTTAAGCATTGTCCCGTGGACACCCTCACGTAACCTATAAAAACATTCAATGAAAAATATACATATATCATCACCGAGGTAGGCATTCCCATACTTCGATCAAAACTAACTAGAAACTATTTCAAACCGTTTCCATACACAGAATGATTTTGATACACTGCGCAGACATGTATAGACACAGATAGATGCACCTATCCGTTTATAAATAGTCCATCGTATAAATGATAAAAAAATCCCTCACGCCCCAGATGGTAGAAACTATATCCGTGGTCTTGATTTCCGCATCTCAGCGTCCAGCTACCTATCCATGTGAATGAATGTGTCAAGTCGAACATGGTAGAAACCACTTGATTACCATTCAATGATGTAAATTCACATATGTGAGAGTAACCGCCGCACGTCAATGTTTTGGTTTCGTGTTGCCTGGAAGACAATCCATGAAATGAATGACCGAGATGAAACAAAACACAGCCACGGAATCATTCGATCGAAGGTCGACGATGCAACCGTCGTCGAAAGCACAGAAACTCAAGGTCGAAAGTAAGCTGCATTTCGAAGGTATCTAGCACTTCGGATCAACTTCCTGTAGGATAATGAGCCACGCCGACAGAAAGTGATCTATCATAGACAAGTTCATGACCTCAAATCATAGATCAAGTTTTGAAAAATATATCAAAAGGACTAACTGTGTGATGTCAAAATGGATGATGACATTTTGCGATGAATGGTTTATTTGAACCGTCCTCTTCGAACACAACACACCCCAGATGGCTCGTCATGACAATTGGACTCAAAGCTTTTGGTCACTCTGGGAATTGGACAACACTAAAACAGGTTTCATTAACCAGGAAAAGATTTCCAACTCAGTGAATTTAAAATGTCGTGTCAAGAATGGTTAACCGGATTTTCGAAAATTCAAAATACAGCAAGCAAGTCATTTTCTCTTTTCACCCACCATTTCTCAAAAAGACTTTCTTTATTTGACAAGCTTCGAGGAGTGATAACATTTTCTTGCTTTTGCAGATCGTCCTTGACGTGATTCATTAGTTTAAAACTCGAACCCTACAATGTATGGTCCATTCCTCGTTTAAAATTGAACCTGTCCTTTTTACCTGTTAAATTTTAACGAGTCCGCATAGGAGAAACTCGGTGTTTTCACTTAGAGTCAAAAGAAAAAAACCCTACAAAAATCCATGGGTGTACTTTTGTAAGTTTAGTCTCTGAGTCTTAAAAGGATAAAATAATGCGGGAGAGAACCTATCACCGTAATTAGTCAACATATACTCTCTTTTGTAAATAGTCCATTTCAGTCCGTAAAAGGTAAACTTATATCAAGGGACGATCATTCATTGCTTTAACGAGTTCGAATCATCAAGTGCTCGGAAATATTTTCATGTTTAGAAAGTCCTAAGGTTTTAAAAGAGAACTTGAATGTTTCGCTTTTTTCGTAATTTTTTTTGAGAAAGAGTCCAAAAGTGATAAAAGTATGCCTTTTTGTTGAAAATGATCAATTCTCTTAAAATCTAATTTTCTGTTACCAAAACTTGAAACATTACACATACCTTTTAAGATAAGTAAAAATGCTTTCAAATACCCCTTTTTAAAGTGAAAAATAAACAAAATTAAAAACTCATCTATTCAAAAAAAAACTATAAAACAATAGACTTTTTCAACTTCATTTTTACTATCTGTTCGGAGTAAGCAGTTTTTGGGTAAAAATTTCGTGAATTATGGAAAATCATTCGACGAAATCAGAACCATCACCCGTAATCCACAACCCTCTTAACTTGCATTTCATTTGTTTACAATTCATTTTTGGCTTTAGATTTTATTCTTAAGGGAGAAACATAGTTTAAGAAATTATCGCTATAGTCCGTGGTGAAAGTTAACATGGGACCCGGGGCCCCGGGAAGAAAGTCATGGCGTCCGCACTTTTCCTACGCAGCACGTGCATTCCCATGCACTTCGTACAAAGGGAAAGTGTGGTCTCGCATTTTTAAATTTCAAAATCCAATTTCCTTTTCGCGCCCAAAATTTTCAAATTAGATTGTCCCAATATATCTTTTTATGCATTGTAGAATTAGAAAGATGTTGACGGAGAGAACGTGAGCATGAGGATGTGGATGACGTCGCAATGCTCCATTTTCCTGTCAATGCGGTGTGTATTGCGAGTGTGTGTTTTATGAATGGTGCTTGTCCAGGTATGAGGGCACAAGTAGATCTCTTGACATGGTCGGTAAACAGTAACATGCACATCTGTTGTTTGTTGTTCGTTGCCATCGGCTTGAATTGAGCTTCAGAGGATATTTATTTTCTGATCAGCTTGTCCGCAGGGTAGTTTAACCTTCCTGTTTGGGGATCAGCGGTGGCCAACCGTTGATATTTTCACAAGAGTTTCGTAATGATGAGGAAGACTCTGGTGACAAACAGACAGGAAATCTATCATCCATTTTGTTGCAAATTTATTTGTTTACTATTACCAGACTATGTGGGAGGCAAAGATCGAACATGCAGTCACCAAGCCCGCATGCTATTGTTGTGGATCACAGGCACCATTTTCAATCATGTAGCCGTGTTGGCCAATGTAAAAGGCCAACTAACTAGAGTGAAAATGGAAAACTAAATAATTCTGGATATGGATCCATCGTGGTCACTTTTTCCTGAAGAGAGGATCTCATGTTGGTTCACAGCAGTATTCCTGTCAGATGTTGGCTTCACCCCGAGAACTCGTGGCGTTGTTCTGGGTTACATTGATGGCCCGTCATGGCATTGAGTGGGCACCGAGATTGTTCGATTTCCTCCTTCACAGCTTGGCCATCGGACCGCTCAAACCCTTTCACAGAGATTTTCCACAGCCGGGATATATTTCTACTTCGCGGATTGTGGAGATGACTCTCCCAAAGAGGGGAACAAGGTGATGAATCCGTAAAATCATTTTCAACAAGTTCTCTAAGTTCAAATTTTTTTTTTTTTCACATCTTCGTTTTTGAAAATTAATAACCAAAATTTTTTGAATACAGATGGGCCCGCCCACACTGTACCTATCTCCACCATGATGAAGACAACTAGTGCCACAACCGCACCGCCCCAGAGGCGAACCGGTTAAACACACCGTATTTAGAGCATCATTCAGAGCATTTGACTCTTAGATATTCTGAGACCATAACAGATTCCACTCGTATTGCAAAGATACGTGATTGGTGTTCCAGACCTTTAGGAGTGTTCCCCGTGTAGGTGGCCCTACAAAGCATTTTTATCGTACCTACCACATGGCTATCGTTTTTAATTTCATATTTTTTTCCTTTTTTTATCATTTTGCCGATCAGGTAAGCTCTAACCCATGATTGAAGGATGCATGTATATTTTTGAAAACACTTCTAGCGATATTTAAAGATATAATATTACTATTTATCAAATTATCCGTGTACATATTATGGATGTTGTTTTTTTTATCGTTTTGATCATCGTAAATGTCGATTTATCATACTAGAAGAAATTCGTGTCTGCTAATGTATTTAAAAATGTCTTGGAATATGTCGATATTAAATGTAATCAAATTCATGTTCCAAGAGACGTAACTCTTAAAAATAACCGTAATAACACCGCATTTCTAATGGCATAAACTCGTTAAGCCGTAATACAACAAGTTCGTAATCCAACCTAAAAATCAAACTCCAAATTACAAATGATATGATTCGATAACAAACCAATCATTGCACCATACCTGCAATGTTATCGCGTTTATCAAAGCCACTTCCCATGCATGGATAATAACCCCGCCGTAGAGGGTGAATAGATAACCCAGCCAAGGAAGAAATGTTCCATGTACTACGACAAGCACCATCAGCAAAAAACAATGTAGGTTTGAAGAGACGTCGACATCCGCAATATCAAGATTAAAACTCGCATAAAGGTGAATATTGATAAAAAACACATTTTAAACTAGGCACGTTTTTCTTAATCTAAGACACACTAGCGTAAAGAAATATAATCTAATAAAAATCTCTCCACACCAAGTTTAAGCATAGTATCGCTTCGCATAAAGTCCATTTATGGTTTATCTGAAGAAGGTATTTTAAAAATTCATCAACTCATAGGGTTCTTTTGCCGCCCCTTCCCTTCGCTTAACAACAAAAGCGTTTATCCACATGCTACATGGGCACGAATTTCACCCTAGCTTATCTTTAGCTTGGATCATAAACCAAGACCAGGTCTCCTCTCCAAAATTTCCAGGGCACACTTCTACTCTGCACTCTGCTTTTATTCGTTTAACATGAGCCTCGTTTGCTATTGGCAAGATTTCTTCGATTCTCATCCAAATTGATCTAAGTACAACAGCATTTCCTTCAAACGTAAAATAGCACTTATGGCTAATTTCACGATGGAATTTTTATTCGATCGCAACACAATTTTCCAAACCGAAACGAGTTGAAAGGGAGCAAACCAAAAGATGTTTTTACCGAGGTTCAACACGCCTGTGCGTCGTAAAATATGGAATTTAACGTTCATAGAATACCAATAATTAGTCTAATCATCGGGAGAACAATTGAGTGCTCGATGTGGCCGTACGTTAGGGTTTCCTCGATTGTTCGTTGCCGCCCTCACCGACGGTGCGACCGTTCGTGCTCGAACTCCGAACTCGCCGCGTCCCATGAAAGCCAGATGCTTTCAACACGCGCCACTTGCCGCTCGCCCTCGGACCCCCCCCGAACGCTTCTTTAACGAACAACGTTCGCTCCGCAGGGCACACGATTTGCAAGTCCGCAGGATGACAGCATCACCTGCTGCCAAGATTCACCGTGTTCGTCCCTCCTCGGTGCCTCGCGGCCCCCGCTGCGAGAGGCGTTCGGTCCCGTGCTATTTTTGGTGCCTCTTCAAAGGGCGGAGTCTGCTGTGCTCACCTGCCGGCTCTGTCGCCGCCAAACTTGCGGCGTGCTTACCCCTGATCGGCACATTGGGTCCGTTAGCGTTTATGGTGGCGAAAACTTCCTCGCTTCCTCCGAAACCCTCACTGCTGCATTGTTGGTTACCCGGCGTACTCTCACCCCTTTCTTCATATCCCGTACTAATAAGATGGGATCAAATGATTTCTCCTGCCCATTTCGTATCCGTATTTCATCTCTTTCTTGCAGTTACTGCTCTAATGGGTTTGTTTTCCGTACTTAAAAGGCAGGACCCAAAGCTAAATCGGAACATAGGATTGGGATTCCCCACCATCAAAGATATCTTTGTCTCAAATAAACAATCTCAGAGACCTTCTTCTCCTCCCCCCCTCCTCGATTGCGCATTAAAAATAAAATGATTCTATTGGTATTGTCCCCTTGTTTGAGAGGAGGCGTAGTCGATAGTCATCTTCAGCTCCCTCCTTCTCCCACAAAAATGTTGTCCATTCTCCGCATTCCCCATCCGCCCGAAAGCATTAACCAAATCATGGCCCCAAGCCATTTTTGTGGACAACCCGGAGGAAATTCCTTCTACAGAATTCCCTCTAATCGTGATTACTAACTCCACCGTAATTTTGCGGCATCCGCAATC
Organism: Pinus albicaulis; assembly: GCA_034641835.2. Taxonomy (NCBI): domain Eukaryota; kingdom Viridiplantae; phylum Streptophyta; class Pinopsida; order Pinales; family Pinaceae; genus Pinus; species Pinus albicaulis. The sequence goes on from JAXQQM020065080.1 coordinate 54,597, forward strand.
ATATGTATATTAACAGTCTATGGCTCCAACACCACAGATTTAAAATGCTGGGTCCATAACAACTAGACCAAAGCAAGATCTACCGAAAGGTTTCCTCCTCCTTCATTGTAGTTTTTGGAATTGTTGAAGATTACCGTAAGGCCTTAACGGAGTGCCTCCTTGGTTTCAGGGCTCACCGCCTTTCCCCATGGTTTCCGTACTCTCGACCCTTCACAACTCGTCATCACCAAATCTCCTATCAAATGCCCCCAAACCTTCCTAAGCGTCGCTTTTATGGCATATCTCCTCGTTCTCATAGCCATTGGAGACACTCAGATGCTACCTCGCTACGTATACTCTCACAAGGAGATGGACTTACACCTATGGCATAATTTCCAGTGAGCGATATCAAGAAAGGACTCCGGCGTATCAGACCAACCTCAATATTGGGGATTTCACCGGACTCAAACTCGAATACAAAAAAAAAAAAACACAACCTTTCGTTGTCGCCATTTTCACCGGGGGCGGTGGTGCACCCCTGTAATTCTTGTACTCCACCGACGAAAAGAAGACGCCGAATCGCAAGCCAAAATCCAAGAGCCGGAATCTCGTGTCTTCTCCTCTCCATGAATGATTCTCGACTCTTTCACTTCTGGAGCAGAGGAGGAAATAGTTGTCGATGGGCAGGATGAGGGAGGCTTAGTCGGTCGCTCGGCGAGCCTCCCTCCCTCTCCCCGCACCTCTCCGCCCCCGTCGTTCTCCTCATGCCACCGCGTGCTCGACCTCGACTCAGACAAGGATATCTCGCCCCCCCGGCGTAATTGTTCACAACTAGTCATGGCTCAACCGTATCTCCACCGATCGGGTCGGAAAGCGGAAGAAAAAAATGGAAAAAAATTTCGTTTAGTAGAATCCACCCACACTCGGGTAGATTTTCTATTTAGATCTTTCTTCTCCAGCTTCCAGCACTTTTCTACTTCTTTCTCATTTTTCTTCGCTTTTCGCTTGCAAGAAAGCTTGATTGTACTATATGTTTTTCACTTAACAGAATTAGTCTTATTCAGAAAAAAAAACAGTCTAACGGCAAAAGACTAACCTTATTTATGGCTTCAACTTGTATCATTGCTTCTACAATAATACGGCGGAACTATTGTACAAGCCAAGTTGAACGGTAAGTTCAAAGTTGTGTATCATGACATTCTAAAATGACTTCCATGATCCGTAATAATGGCTTTGAGGAACACCAAACTCAGAAATTATGGATTAAATACGAAAGTCAAAGTTAGGCTTTGCCGTCACCGAAAATGTAGGCATCACCTCGGCCCCTCTTAGTAAAATAATTCATCGCTAAGATAACATATGCATGCCCCCGCCGAGTGAGGTTACATGCGAAGAATCGATACCCTATTTCGGTTGGTGCGACCAATGATGAAGAGGAGCGGGTGGCACACACCTATTGATAAAAATTTGACAATTGTGGCATTTCCGTACCACATAAATACAATATTTAATATCTATGAACAATCAAACAAGCAAGAATATCTTTTGGGTTGTGGCATACCTAGACATATGACCCCACATGCTCTGGAATGCGCTATTTAAACCTTTTTGCCTTTTTCATGAACAAGACAAAGGTTTGAATGTAATCCGCTCCACCATACAGAGTGGTATCACCAATAATATTGTACTATTGGGATTGGAAGCGTATTTTCGCTCACTAGGACTGTATGAGATTTCAGTTGTGGAATATTGAAGGTTTGGAGATAAACAATAATATCTCCATACCATGGATCGAGAGCACTGATAAGAAACAGAAATTCATCCTAGCGTGCTCCTCTCAGTCAAAGCTTCGTGATTTAAGAGAGGGAAATCGTTGCACATTGCCCGCGCAACTACCAAAGATTTATTGCCTCTGGATTTTCAAATGCCAAGTCAAATTCCCCGGCAGGATGACTATCCATTTGGAAACAATGCCCAAATTGTCACACAAATGTACATCATAGGTTGCAATCGAAATTATCGTGGTTTTATTTAACAAGATGTAGTGTTCATCTGGATGTTTCATTAGTCGTCAGACTAATTTTCCACATGTGTGTTTGATTCTCACTAAATGCGCATTCATCAAGATAGTAAATCATACAAACGAAGGTTATATTCGTCTTCCTAAACCAAAACCATCCCAATGGTGAACAGAAGCAAAGCGAGGTACAAATGTAATCCCGGCTGTATTGGGAGGATGCACACCCGTGCATGGGTCAACAACATATTTAAGTCCTTCAAAAGATCGACGCTAATCTCATCCCAAATAGAATGGAATGTCTTATTTTCTCAAAGAATCGGGTAAAACTCAGGCTCGGCATAGTTAGGAATGAACCGACGTAAAAATTCTTTTCCCCGCAAAACTTTGGATTTGCTTAAAGTCATGAGTGGAGGTGGTAATTTCATCATTAGCTTCGACCTCGACGCATCGATGCGAATGCATACTTTTTGAATCAACAACTTATTACCCGAATCTACACAAAAACACATTTCCAGTGGATTTAGCCTAATTCGATAATGCCGACACCTCATAAAGATGGCTCGTAAGTGAGTGAGATGGTCGGCTCCATGTGATGAATGAGCAGTAAACCATCGAGATACGGTCGCACAATGTGCTTAATGTCATGAAACACACAAGACATTGCCCTTGAAAATTTTCTTTCCGTTCTTCGAATCCAAAGGGTAGCTTTCAATAAGAAAATGTCTTGCAAAAATAAAAGTTGTTTTTATCGATCAAGCATATATGTTTATTTGATTATACCTGCAATCCATCCATAAAGGAAAACATTTCATCAAGAGTAAGCACCATCGATTATTTGATCGATATAGAGTTGGACAATTGTCTTTAGGACAAGAACGACAATATCCCTATAACCGATACATACTCATATCATTCCTTGTTTTTTAGTTACGTGAACAATATTTGATACACCAATCACAAGGAAATTTTGGATAAATGAAACCTCGATTTAAGTAATTTTTCAACTTCGCTTTGACAGCACGCCTTTTCTAGGATGCATTTTGACGATATTACCGACGAATGGGTTTGGCATATCTAGGTAAGTCTTGATTTCATGTACGACAATTGATGGATCAATTCCCCGGCATTTCTACAGGGACTGTGCAAACACATCACGTAATTTTCGAAATAGGCTTTTTATAAGTTTGAATTTCATCTTCGCTATATGGGCACACCATATGAATGTTTTCAATTATTCCTCGGCTTCATCGAAATTTCAATCGAGCCGTTTGAGAAATATTTTCCAAATTCAACTCGCAATCGTACCTTGCAATGACCTCAAGTTTTTTGTATATTCAAAGAAGAAAATTGAAGTTAAATAATCTTAAAATGATCTAGTTCAGTAAATGAAGATCGGTGATGTACATCCTCCCCTATTGTAAATTATCAATTCGACAAAATTCACAAATCGCTCATCAAGATGTAGAACAAGATCAGAAATGTCATTGTGGCCGAACCGGATATAGTAGTGATTCCTCATGGATCCCATTCATTGACTCCCACTTCGTTGAAGAGGGCTCTTAAAGTGACCGTACACTCGGTATGCAACTTCAAATGGACTCAAAGTCATCATGCCATTAATTGGTCTTTTCAACTGAGGTCAAAAGGTACGTATCCAAGGATCATCAAACATAACAGTGTCTCACGAAATCATGTGAATAGTTGCAACATAAGGCGATACGTTAGAGCAGGAAATAAAAATTTGCAACCAAAATCTTTAATCGTACCTCCACCAACATCCTTATAAGGGATAGCCATACCAATGTGCTAGATTGTTTTAGAAGTCAAGGAAGAAAAATAAGTCAACTAATCTATTGTAATGATCCTTCCTTGATATGGAAATTCTTATGAGTCGAAAGACCGAAGAAATGGCCAGTAGCCTGCAAGATAAGTCCAAACGTACGACCCGGGAGAAGGTTGGGGACTCAGAGGGCATCAACCACTTCACATCTAGATTTACGATTTTACCTTCGACTCCTATGGGTAACCCCACAAAATACCAAAAGGTGAAACCTTGACCATCAAAAGCCTTAAGAATCGTCGAAGATTGGTTTAGTGGTGGAGAACCATGATTTCAAAACCCACCCAACATAATACACGTTGAAGCTCCCCCCATCAATCGCAGTCCCAAATATCGGTCTTTTTTTTTACTAACAACGGAATTTGGAAAGTCATTCGTGGAGAAAGCAGGCGTACTATTTTCTAAATCGAATATTACAAGACACATCCAAATATCTATGTTCCTATGGCAGACAAAACTAATTTACGCTCGGTGGTTGGGCATGATTGCGTACTCAAAGCCGACATTGTCGAAGGGGAAATAGCGAGTCTTCATTGAATGCTGTAATTTCAAAAGCTCGCATGTGGATTAGCAAGCTCATTTACGAAGAACACCTTTTCACAGCTTGATTATTAAACCGGATTTTTGTTTCTCAATTTGTAGTGGACCGCAATGAGGAGGTGCTATCGATGTATTTGTACCTGTAGTTATCTTACTTTACTACCGCTCGTGATTCTTAGTACCATAATCTTAGATCGCCGCAACTTCGTTACATGAGACATCATCAAAATTTTCTCTAAGGCGCTGACAGAACCAACCATCTTGTTATTCTTTGAGTCGGAAAATGATCCTTCAAGCTGGTGTTGTTGTGAACCTTTAATCTAATTTCGCAACCTCTGCCGATGTGGGCATTCCCTAGTAAAATTATCTTCATCATGCTGTGTAACAAGGATAGCGAGGTTTGTGTGTTTTTCGCTATTGGATTCATTTTTATCAGTTTTCTCTTTTGAATTTCTTTGTTTTTATTCTTCCCTTTATTTTTACCACCGGATTTAGATTTAGTCATAGACAATTTTTCTACACACATGAATGTCGCGAGAATTTTCGTAAAGATTCTTCCTTTTCGTGGAACTTTATGGAAGTATATTATATAATATTTTCTGAATATTTCTTCATTTTGTATTGATTGTACTAAATCATACCATCACCGCTGCATGAGACCTCGACATGCGTGTTTATTTGACCTTGTTTTGGAAGGTCGTGATTTTTCGTGTAGTACCTGGATCGCGTATAAACGAGGTTAAGGCATCGAGCTTGAGCAATTATTGCTCGGCACAAACACTACCTTTAGCTACATCTTCGTTGATTTTGGGCAACAATGAGATTTAACAAACCATTATGCCAAAATTGATCCGAAAATGTAAACTTTCACCACGCTCAAGAATGGCCATTCATGAATATGATTAAAAATACATGTACATAGATTTTTTTAGTGAAGTTAATAATTCCGTGCTATTGTCGCATCTCGACAAGCAACCTAAAATGAGTCGAAGAAGGCGCTTGTTAACCGATCGAAATTGTTAAACAAGCCTCGTGGTAACTCATCACCATTTGGCAAAGAAGACCAATAATATTTCTTTTGGAAAAGACGTAAGCGAATCGAATCATCAATAATCGACCAGATGACACTGTGAGATAATTCATGACGTGATTTGATGGATTCCTCTCACTACCTTTAACTTTGGGAAGAGAGTATCATCGGGAGAAACTTATACCATACCAAAGACGGATAATAGAAAATTGGATCATTCGTAAGGCGTATCAAATCGTGTAAATCCAAAAGTCACAATAAACAAAACTACTAGGTCATGAAAACTTGAGGAAGCAAAAGGCTCAAAGAGGTGGATACTCGTGATAACCGGGAATCGTATTTGCGTTAGGAACTGTGTGTGTAACCTCCCGCAGAACTAGGATTAAATTTTACCAAACCGGTTGTTGAGGTCGTACGATAAGCACGGGCCAGGTACGTGCCAGATACCGATAACTTTACCGTAACCGGGGACCGACCGAGGATATCCCCGGTATGTTTGATACGTGGAATTACAACACTTGCACAACCGTACTTGTATCGGTTGTCTCACAGTATCCTAATCAAACCGAACTAAAGGTCCTAATCGTGCACAGACCTGAGGGAGCCTTACTGATGTAGGATGATGAACTCGGCCATGCGCATACTCTCAAAGAAACAAAGTCACCACACGCACCGTTAGCTGATATGAGTTCCAGGCGCTGAAAGCGACCATGAATGTAACTAGGGTGGAGTTTTAATAGTAGGTCGTATTGTGTTGTTGCTGGACCGTAAACCAAAGGTTGTCCAGGTTGAAAAGGCAACCCATAACAGCTACACAGGTCGTTGACATCGGGACACCATATTCACCGTGGCATGTCCCACAGTATGTTGAACGAAGACCACACCGTTGAATGTAGGTTGATATATGAAGTGCAAATTTCTGCTCCTCAGCAGATGACCCACTGTGAGCCACAATCTCGACCACCAGTGGCACCACCTCGAGGTTGATAACCCCGAGGCGCGTACTCAAGCTGCTGATATGACCCCTATATGCGGCTGTTTTCGGGGTTGACCTCGGGGCATGTATTGTCCCGAAGGTTGATATCCCGAGGCATGTATTGTCCTTGGGGTTGTCCCAAAAATAATATGTTATCTTTGCCAGCTTGTCCTCGAAAAAGCTACCTCAGTTGCCCCCGTGTAATCGATCAAGGTTTCCCCCTCAAAGTAAATCGACTACCTTGAGGTTGCCCCCCCCGTGCAATAATCGATTTCCCAAGATTGCCCCCCCCTCCGGTGGTAAACTCGACCGTCGCGAGGAAGGAGGATTTGGAATATTACTACCACTATGTAAAGATTTGATCCGTGTTCAACATTTTGTTTTAATTCCACTTAAACCAAAAAGATAAACACATTTTCAATCTATTTATAGCCACCCCTGCAAGTACGTACAAAGCCCCACATTCTAAAGGAATATAAGGACCACCATGTAAAAATTCTTCCCAGAACTGAAAACATGGATGACTCTCCCGCCACAATGGATGACTATACAACTCTGGGTGTTGGGATGAAATGGAACTCGAGGGAGAAAAAAACTGGCACCCATTCTCTAAAAATTCTGTTACGATATACCAAGCACTAGTTCGAATAGGTTGTAGAAAATTGATTCACGTTCCCTAAGATTTAAAGACTATGATTCGGTGAAATAAGGTTCCTTCGTCCGGATTAGTAAGTTTCTTCGAACAGAGATTAGTCCGTATGGAACATCACGTTGACAATATTTTCACCTCAGGAACTGTGAGATCACTAGAAGTTGCATAATAACCTCAAGATGTTTCCCCCAAAACAGAAGGTTCAGCTTTCTGTGTTCGCAGATTTCGTGTTCGCTGCCCAGTTCAAACGAGGACAAATACTACCAAGAATTTTAAACCGAAACGCTCTTTGGAATGTGTTCTCGTTATGGTGTTTGATAATCGTATTTAACCAGCCATCGACAAGTCTCAATCTCTCCGTTGATTTAATTCTACCGCCATTGTGATGATACTAGGCATGAAGCCATTCAAGCCGACTCCGTGTATATTCGTGGGCTTTCCCTTGTGTCCTCATCGTCCCTGCAACTTTTCCACGATTAAATATTATAACTAATCACACGAAACAAATAAAATTTCAATGAAAACACCATAGTCTCTAAAGAAACAAATAGCTTAATCACACGCTTAAAAATCTAAGAGTTCAAACCACACACAAATAGTAACTTCCCCGTACTAAAACACTAGTTGGTGATGAAACCAACTTAGTAGAAATTCTGCTGCAGGGGCATGCTGGAACAAGCTATCCCAACAACCTGGCGACGAGCGACTAGCACAAGTTTCCCCACAAAACCATCTCGTGTGAAGAGAACCCCCCGCAGAGTCCAAGTGAGTTCAGTCGACGGCCCTGCTTCCGTGCATGTTGACATCTTTTCCTTCACCGTCACCTTAGGAACACCTTAAGTTTCAGGACACCAAGGTTACCAACAATAAAAATATGTTCCAAAATACCATGATCTGATCCCAGCCATGTGGGTAAGCAAGAGTAAAAAAGCTCAACTTTCAAGGTTCTCCTCGACATGGTTAATCCGGAAATGACTTAAAAGTGACTCCCGTATCTCGACAATGGTTAATCTCAGGTTTACCATTTTCAATGCACACAAAATCTTCTATCTTCCCCAATGAAACAGAATTACTGTCCAGTTGTCTTGACATGATTCCCGAGATTGACTTCTTTAAGAGAAGCTTCCGCATTACAAAAATTACAATTGATTTATTTCCTACCGTACTTCAGTCTACTTGTTTTTTTACTATCTTTAGGTTAATTACTCCTTACCAAGATACTAGCCTAAGCTATGTTGGCATAAAAGCCCAGAAAATAAAAAATATTGCTAAATGAATTTTAATTAAGCGCGCCTTTAAGAGTTGTTTTTTAAGTCAATGGGCATGAAATGAACTTCATAGGAAACTCGACTTCCAAAAAACACTAAAATTCACCTAAAATGATATAATCGTATCGTTTTCTTTCAATGAACTTCTAGTTAAGAAAGAGCTGGAGAATGCACTCTTTTAATAAACAATTCCTTCTTTAAACATAAAGAATAATTTCCTGAAAGAAAATATTTTTGTCTTTCACATTAACTCAAAATGAGACAAATTATCAAAGCTCACAAGAAAAATCCATTCACTTTCAAAACTTAGTTACAAAACAAATTTCTTCCAAAAGAAATCTACAAAAAAATTTTAAAAGCACTCAAACTATAAAACTAATTCTAGATCTACAAATTTTAACAATCTAATTGAATAAAAGCTTAAGATTTTTTGAAGAATGTTTTACTTAGTTATTCAGCAAACTAAGATCTATTCATTCGTAAAATGACACCAAATATGTTTTATAAAATGAAATTCAAAAACTGATTAAAAAGTTTCTTTTCAAAGATTTGCAAAGAAATGGTAGCCCATTTCTCAATAAAGGATGATTTTCACACCGAAGTCAATGAAAAAAAAGACAAAAAAATACCGATGTAATCTCGAGGTACTAAACAAACAATGCTTCAAATCACTACAAAGACCAAATGAACAACCATGAACAAAAATTCTAGAAAATCATCACACCAACACTGCTAAGATTCATTCCTACAAGGCTTTTAATGGCACCATCAATTCAGTAGAAACTCAAAAATCTAAATCAAAATAAAGATAAAACTAAAGAAACAAATCGAGTTTTTAAAATTTTTAACAAGGTTCTGTTAGGTTATATAGCAACAGCATCGCATCATGGCCTGCCAAAGATGTGAATTATCCGCACTGTAAAAGAAGGCATGACCTAGGAAAAATCGGAGAAAAACATAAGATTCTCAAAACTTTCTCCTTCCTCCCTCTCTCTTCCTTTTCTTTTTCAAAAACAGAAAACCAAGCGGCCCAGCAAATGTCTATCAATCAAAGTTCAAGAAAATGTTTCCCTCAAATAAAATAAAAGAGAACCAAAACAACAAGCTCTTTCCGCTGAGCTAACTTGTTGTGTGGATTAATCCGCGTCTCACAGACAAGACCTATCTCCCCCTACTAAAAGCATTCATAGCAAAGCCAACAAACTAATATTTCTGCTATCCATGATTTACAAGAAGTTTTACAGAGAAAGTAAACCTCATCGTATGTCCGTTGCTTTTTTTTTTAAGTCGTTGTTGTCCCTCACAAGCGACCAAGGAGTTTTTCTTGTAACCTCAGCTGCTGTAAAATGAAGAAAAAGACACACAGAACTTGTATAGAAATTGATTAAGCAACCATGCTTATCATAGTGATCAAGGAATCTATGAAACAACCATTAATTGAAAGCTATCGAGGAAGAATGAGTATATTTTTATTAATTTCAAAGAAGAAAACTCACAACCCGAGCTCGATGTCGTGCCGTGCCTCCCTATCCAAAGCAGGAGTCTCCTCTACTTTGATAAGCTCCTCGCAATCCCTCCAACCAAGACGAATAGAGGTATGTAATCTCTCCTACAAAAATCTTAGTCAATTGAGTTGAATCTTAACAAGACTTAACTTCAAATATTCTAAATCTTCAACTCCCTTTGAGGCTACCCAACGTCTCTTTTTTTATAGGAAAAGAGGAGGTTTTCGTTTCAACTATGAAGGGATAGAATCCTCCTTCAAAGGGATAAGCCCTGGTCATCAAGGGGTTAGCTCCACAAGGTAAGGAATATATGCACCTCATAAGATTCTGGCTTCTATCACCAAGATATTTTCCTAGAAGCTTCTAGAATTCAACTACGAGCTTTTCGTGAATTTACTGCGCCTTTTTGATATTACAGGGTCCGCACCTTTAACACGTACAAAGTGCGTTCGGTACTTACAGATATGATCAACAGTGGACCGTAGGAAAGATAGGATATAAAAGTACACCAAAGTTTAGGGAGATTTAGGAACTTTTCCTCATTTTAAAGGTCACGTTATGAACTCGATATACGTACTTGTAAAGGGAGAAGTATGAGAATAATGAGCTCATACACGTACTGCATCGTCGTACGACAATTTTCAGCAGTAACACGCTAGCATCACATACCGCGCAAATGAGGAAGATTAACACCGGGTCCCCATGCCCATTGGGGCTCGTCCCGCGGAGTCACTCCGTCAACCTATTTATGATTTTTTTTTAAAATAAGAGCAAATTTTCCACAATAAAACTTCGTGGGCTAGTCATCCGGAGTGGTTTGACCGAATAACCATGGCTCTCCCCGCAGCCTCTTGTTTCCACCTTTTCGGGAAACCTCCCAAGGGATAAGGCCTCCTTCCACCACGTGATCCCAACCTCCTCCTCTCCTCTACAAATAAAGCCATATTCCACCACACAGCCGAACATACTATACCGAAATGGCCGAAGAGAATTCCCGAAATTTTTTGCCAAAAATATAACGAAAGAGAGACCTTTCGTTGAAAGAGCTTAGGCTTGTGCCCTCACCCCCATCCGAATTCCCGATGATTCATCGACATGCGCCACCGCACCCCATCAAGGAGGCTACGAGCTAAGGCTCCGATCAGAACTCTTTTCTTATATTTATATATATATTACTATTGTTTGGTTCCCATCTGTGTTAATGTGTTTTATTTATGCAATATGCTTTTAACCTTCCTTGACCGGTTAGTTGATTATGAGTGAAATCATTGTTCGTATGTTGCTCTTGTTTTATGATCTTCTGCCAGGTATCCGAGCACTCCGTGCTGCAGGTACGATTGCACCCGCCGAGATAGATCAAGAGGCCACCACCACCAGCAGCGGCGTGTCGTTACGCTGACCCCAGGTGGTAACAATCTACCCTGCCCTTTTATTCATTGTTGGACTAAGGAACCCACACTTTAGCTTGTTCCTTTGTTGCTAGAAACCACCCAGGATAGAGAATGTTCTGCTCAAGGTGAGGATTTCTCTATTTTCCCCAAAAATGCTCCCCTTCATCGGGAACACAGCCAATATCGTGGGTACTCGACTCCCCACCCAAACCCCCCCGTGGCATCGTAGTTTTATTATTAATATGGGTGTAGTGATGGATACTTCGTCTCTGCTGCTCGGGATGTGTGGTGAAGAATGTCATATGAAATCTTCATTACGGGCCTCCTTGATGGGCGGCTGCCCCCTCAATCGGAAACAAGCTAAAAGGGTTCACTTAACTTTCCACTATTGTTTCCCCACATACAAACAATAATAACCCCGACAGACCGTTACCGGATAATGTGAAGGTTTTTATTCATTCGGATAATGAAATGAAGTTCACCTGAACCTTCCCCAAGTGGGCATCAAGTCCCCTGCTATGGTGTCAAAATTATCATTACCCCTATTACAAACACCACAACTGGTACAACTTGCTTTTATCTCCATAAACCTCCTCATTCCCGCACTAGTCCAAGAATATTGTCTATTCATGTACAAACTTCATATTTCATAAGCTTGAGGATTATTAATTGCTTAATTAATCATTTTAAATATATTTCGTGCTTTAATATTTCTTGTAATCCTATATTTATTTTCCAAATTTATTTGTATAAGCTAAATTATTAATCATTATATTAGCTGACCTAGTGCAGTATATTCTTGCACCCCTAATAACTATCCATTTCCTAGATTCTAACAACCTCTACCTCCACCACGTAGGCATCTCATTCACATCTTTCTAGTTCTGTCCATTGTTCAAAGTTAAACCGTAAGTGGGGAGAAGTAATGCCTAGATATATTATATATGTCTCATGACCAATAATATTTTGTATCTTATTATAATGTCAACTTAAATTTTGAAATTTTGTTTCGTTATTTCACCAGCCGAAAGGCTCTATTTTGATCAAATGTAATTTTAAAATTATTTCCACAGCTTAATGGGTTGTATAAATATATCTTAATATAAAATAGGTTATTACAATACTGCAACTATAAATTTTGTTAATTTGTAATTTCGTTGTCGCCCTTATTGTGGGTTGGACTTGAACTCATAACGTATATTTGCTAATCGAAATTAAAACAAGGATTTGTGCCATGATATTATCACCTCGCATTTGATCTTCATTTATGCGTTGTGCTGCCAATATTTTTCCAAAATGTAATATCCTTTTTCAGAACAACTACAAATTGGGAACATCCAGTTATTACCAGAATGTGGAGTTTAAAATCAGGAGCATGAGCATGTACAACAGCTCATTGTTACTTAAAAAAATCCCATCGGCAGATAAAATAACCACAACAAGCATATGGATGATATCCTCCTCCTTAAGTGGCAATACAAGAATATATGGATTTTCATACAAAGTAGAATACCCTACAGTCCAAAAGTTTTAGAGCAGCAAGAAATCAGCTTGAAACTGATGCCATATGACATATCCTTATTTCTAAGAAACATCAGCAACTTTACTTCACCTCTCGACTCAAAAGGGTGGGAAAAGTAATGATTTAGGCCCCAAATGAGTACTGCTATGTGTAAAAATAATGGGAGAAGATTGTTGGAACTTATATATTAGGTTATTTGGGACCCCATACCTAATTTTCTGCAGAAGCCTAAAAAATGGTCCCAGTTAAGACAAAGCGCTCCTCCAATCCTATCAGCTAAAATTGTTGATTCTCCCCATAACCCAGAGCATATGCTAATGTGGTTAGCTACAGTGGCACACAATTTCAATTTGAATTGTGATGAAAATAGTATTAAAATCCAGTGATCATACTTATCATAAGGATTATGCAATGTATTACAGAAACAGAAGTTTTACATAGATCCAAAGCCTTAATGAGACACACTATAACACAAGAAAGTGCAGTAAAGAGCTCGATAACGTAATTTTCATTGCTGAAGCAAAGGAAATAGATTAAAACTGAGATTCTAAATCATATTCCATATAAAATTTTAGATCTATATCACATCTGTAAACAATAATGCTTTTGCCCAGCCCCTTGGGGATCCCTGCTGAACATAAGTACAAGATAGATCCTAGATTCAAGTCAAAGACTCTGTATATTCCAGAAATTTCTGAGAATAAATATATATTTAAGATCAGACATAACTAACACAGATTTGTTGTTCAATCTGCGGATCTCCACAAAGGAAAGTTATTAATCCAATCACCAGATCTTCTCTTGTAATTATGCTGCTGACACCTTCATAAACTACCCTTTAAAACAACGCAATATGGAAGAGAACACAACGTAGGCCTTATAAATTCTGGCCTACTGCTGAACAAGACTCCAAAGCTCAAACTTTGGATGAAAATTTTCCTCTGTGAGGTTAAAGACACACCACCTTGGTAAGAGGTCTATCACAAGCTAGACTTTTGCAGATTCGTAGCTCCACTGCTTTTAGCCTTGACAGAATAACACAATCCTAACATATCAGGCCGAGAAGGCATTAGGCTTGCCGTCAAATGCTTAGCAGTGGACTAGACAAACAAGACTCCTCCAAGAGCTGCTCATAGTTGGAGGTGGGATCCTAAACAGATGTCCCAAGTAGTGTGTCTCAATAGACAAACTTAAAATAAAGATTCTTCAACACCTTCTCTTGCTTCTCTCCTCCTGTTTTCTAGGGATGTTCTGCCTTGTCAACTCCTAAACCACCTCAATGAGTTTTCTCTACACCTTCTATGTGGAGCCCACCAGAACTACACAGTATTCGCCAGGTTCACCATCAGACTATGTCATGATTTGGTCAAAGTTGACCTCTGCCTGTGCTTTAAGCTCATTTACACCCCGCAAGAGATTATTTACATGCCTACAGTCTCTCCGTTGAAGCACAGGCACACACTTATTCATGGTTTTATATCTCTATATTGTCCTCTCATATTTTTATTCACAAACATGAACAAAAGACAAATAAAGTAAGAGAGATATTCCCACTAGCCCTGGCCAAATGGGAATATTATAGTCCTCCCCTCCAAAAATGTTTCTTTGCCCTCGCTAAATCGATAAGGTGAGTTCGTTAACATTTCTTCCTCCATTGGTGCCATCATCAAAGATCAAGCTCTATCATAAGCAGATGCTCATAATTCCAATCTCTGCTGAATGTTTCCTCAAACAATATGAGACAAAAAATTCAGTCCTACAAGGAAACAAGATTCCATGTGAAATATCCATGGTTGCCTAATGTCCCCTATGAAATATATGACACAAGACACATGGAGATTTTTCAGCCCACAGGCACACACATACTTCCCATCCTCCCTCCAAAAGGTAAAACCTTTCTACAAAAGAAAAAGTAAGCATGTCAACAATGTGTATGATAAAACAATGCACAAAACAAACATCAAGGTGCACATATGGAGGGTCAGGTCCCACATGGGAACTCAAACAAGAATCACTCTCTCTCTGCCTACTAACCAAGATCCGTAAGTGGTCTTCCCACCACTTACGGCAGCCCATGCCATCTCATACCGTAATTGAATGTCTGGAGATATGTTTGGTGCCTTAGGAGAGCACCCATCATGAAACAAGACCCTCCTTTTCAGAACCACCAAGGGAGTACAAGAACAATTGTTGTGGCCCAAAATTTTCCATGAGATTGACAAGGTAAAACTTCTCCTCTGGAGCTTTCAGTCTATACAAGTGTGAAGAATGCATATAATCAAAATAACTTGTCTCACCCAGCACAGACATTTTCACCAATAGTCCTCTCACTCATTCTGGAGTGGTGCACAGATCTATCTCCCTCCCCTGCAGGAGGCAGAAAGAGAAGGTTGACCAATCTCCTCCTGTCAGGTTATGTTGCTGCCCTGTCCCTGCACACAAAGGTTCATGTATCTTCACTGACAGTTAGAGTCTTCTTCAAAGCCCTCCTTTGCAACAGTGGGCTCCCCAAGACAAAGTTGTTGAGCTCCACAAGGATACTTCTGGCTTGGAACACAACTCCCCAGCTCATTGTAGCAACTTCTCTAGCTGGAGGATTGCATAAGAACATCCTACCATGATTATAGATGACTCCCCTCATGATCAACAACTCCCCTTATGCAACCAAATCATCCCAACTGCTGTGTTATTAACATCCTTGGAATATCCTAATGCAAGAGCCTGGATTTCATTAGGGATCTAATGTGTCCATCAATGAGCACATGCTCATTAATGTGCCAACTGAAGTGGCTACCATGTTGCTTTCCTTCTTCTCTCTACATCCCTCCAGCTTCACAGGTTTGGCCATGTATCTCCACTCTCTCCTTTTTCACCTCTCATGCCATATACACAGATGGAAGAAGGTTATATCTCTCTTGTTGCCCTCCTTGCTCACAGATGCTTCTGTGCTGAAGAAGAAGCTCTTGTCAGTTCTTATGAAGGCTATCATTTTCTAAGGCCTCTATTTTGGTGGCCAAATCAGCAAGGTGATTCCACTGTCTCTTCCTGCTGAGAAGAGAAGCTTTCCTCAAACAAGTTTGTCTTCCTCTATCTGCATCTTGCCTCCATGCTCATGATGGTGTCATTCTCTTCTTGCTAAACATATCTTCAATGCAACTCTGAGAGGTGACACATATAGTGAAGTCAAAGGAAAAATGCTCTCACTTTATTTGCACCTCCCCCACACTTTATCATAAAAGGTAGTCTCCTACTGCTCTCTTCCTTCCGGGATCAAGAAGTGACATCAATGTAAGAAACATATCCCATCAAATTGAACGTAGCCCAGGGTACACCACAAGACAAAGATGTTGCATGCCTCATTCCCATGAACTACCTAGAATGGAATATAATAAGGACTACTTCCATCGCTCAACCATCTCTAATTGCTATGTGGAAGAGCCAGATAAGGAGAGGTTGGAGCAACTCTCCTATCTTCTTTCTTCATTACCCACCTTCCTGCAAAGATTTCAAGGCCCAAGGTGCTCTTTTTGTTTTTTCTCCTTTTCTATTATCATAGACACACATGTTTCTCATCTTTCCCTATGAATAAGATGTTGGGGACCTCTCACAGACAAGGGGTTCTCATACTGGGAAGCCATTAGCCTTCCAACTCACTCATCAACAAAGTGATTCCCTCCCACCGTCACGTGTGTCACTGAGGGCCCTTTGAATTCTACTTCTTCCTTCTCAATAATGAAGCCATATGCTCATCACCATAGACCTCTCTTCTTGATATCTCACTTCAGGAAAGGATATCAGCGTCTTCTTCTTGAGAAGAATAATCACCAAGTAGCTACCTTCTCCTCGGCAAACTCTCTTCATGTGCAGCATATTTTTTACCCCTCCCGTGCCATCACTGTTTTGAAATGGAGTTATCTTCATGACATTCTCTTGCCTGAGTTTCAAAACTCAGGAATCTAAAATTATCTTTGAATCTCTTAGACCAAGATTCATATTTCCTGGAGGTAGTCACAAAGGGTCTCCTCCTTCCCAAAGCCCCTCCCCTCTCCCCCTTGCAAAGAATGCAAAAATGCTGCAGCTGCCAGGCATTTATCGTGCGGCCGCATGTCACACTATACTCAGATGAAGAAGGGGCTATCCTCTTGTGCAAACCATCAAGATTCTATTGATCTTCCATTCCTCACTCCCCCGATATTTCTTCCCCTCCAACTTTGCTTAAATCTTGAGAAAGAACAAGTAAAGAATTTTACCTTTCTTTGTTCCTCCATACAAAGGGTTTCAAAGGTGGTAATCATTTTTCTCTATCTTCTTCCATGTTACCTTCTTCTTCTCGTCAATGAAAATTTCTCTCCCTATGAAGACATATTGGGTTCAAGAATGCACAGTCATACAAGAAGATGGAAATTTGATACCACCGTAATATCCCTTTTTCAGAATGAATACATTGTGAACAACTTGATATTACTAATGTGAGTTTCAAGAATCACCATGAGCATGACCATGCAAAATATCCCTGCTTAGGATTAAAATAACATCCTATCATCATATAAAGAACTCATAAACAAGTACATGGCTTATATCCTCCTCTCTTTCCCAAGTGTGAAATATAGAAATATATGATTTTCTATAAGTCAGTGGTAATGGCCCTACATGCCCTCCCAAAGTTTGAGAGCAGAAGAAAACAGATTAACTACTTTAATCAACAGCAGAAGAATTTTTACTTCACCTCTGACTCAAAAGGGTTGGGTGCAGTGATTTTGAGTCTCAAAACATTGGGTTCTCAAGATCAATGCAAAACACAGATGGAGGACAATTTGAATATTCTATATTAGTTATTTAATTCTGCTAATGAATTTCAAAGTCAAAAAATAATCCTAGCTACAATAAATGGGGCCCTCCAATCTCACTAGGGCTTAAAATTGTTGATTTCCATGACCAGAGTATGTGCACGTGGCTGAAGTATATGCAGTACACTTAAAGGAATTAGATTAAAATAGTATGTGAAAATCAGTGGATTAGACTTGACATATGATTTATGCACGTAACAGAGAAAACAAGTTTTACATAGATCCACGTCTGCATTTATAGACAATATAACACAAGAAAGTGTAGAAAGATCTTCGACAACGACTCCTATGGATGAAGCTTGCATTATATTAAAATTAGATATAAAAAAAATATATACATACATAAAATTTTGTATCTATATCATATCTTTAAACAAGAAATGCTCCTTTATTCAGCTTCCTTGGGGATTCAGCAAGAAACATGAAAAGGTATATATATCTCGGGATCTAAGTCATGATCTCAGTAAAAGTATTCACAAATTTCCAAGAATAATAAAGGAGACCAAATCTGAACTAAAATGGGTTGGTTGTCCAACCATGTGATCTCCTCAGTGAAAGGAAGGATCCAATCACTGTGTAGATCTTCCTCTCTAATGATGCGGTACACCCCGCAACTCAGCCTTTTTGCAACAACGCACGAAGGAAGAGGGACTACGCCGTAGGCTCCCAGAAATTTCTGGGCTCACTACCAATGTATGGATCTGAAGCCTCAACCGTGGATGCATTCTTCAGGAGGTTAAAAGACACACCTACTAAGAAGAGGTTCCACTATAGCCACCCGGCATTCAGAGGCTCCACTACGTGTACCACAGACAACCCAATTCTAAGCAAAGAATCGCACCCAGAGATGTAAGATAAGGCTTGGCCAAATGCCAGACATCGTACTAGACAAACAAGACTTCAAGAGCTACTCAAGGAAGGAGGATCCCCAGTCAGAAACCCCAAGAGGTGTGTTCCAAGGAGAAAACCCTCGTAAAATAAAAGATCTTCAACACCTTCTCTTGTTTTCTCCTCTCTGTTTTATATGAATGCCTGTCAAACCCTAAACCACCTCAATGAGTTAACCCCTTTCACATGTGGGAGCTCTGCTCAGAACCGCGTTTTGTATCCACGAGGCTCCGCCACCCAGATCACATATTATTTGGGGCCGCCAAAGTTGACCCATTTTGCTTTTAAAGCCCATTTTCACTCAAAAGAAGTGATTGGTTCGCATGGCCCAAATATGTCTCTCGTTTTACATAGGCATTGATTTATTCATGGTTTTTAGGAGTTTACATGTCCCTTCATATTTTATTCATAAACATGAAAATGCAAAGATACAATAAAGGTATTAATATTCCTATTATTCAACAATGGGAATATTACACAAAATCGAATGAGTCACACAAAACAACAACCCAGCTCATGTTTACCTCGTGTTTTGAAAGTATCTAATGGTGTTGTTTTGGTTATTTGCAAAAGTGTGATTTAAACCTAATTTCGTTCGTTACATAATTCTGATTTATTTTATTGCATACTCAAACTGTATCTTAACGTTGTGTGGAAGTTTTCAAACTGAATTAATTTATTTTTCCGTAATTTTTTCTTATTTTCTTTCACTTAATTATGCAGATAGATTATTCCCATACCCGCAGGACATGTAGGATTCTCGTACCTAGTTTTTTATATGTATTTACGCGTTGTTTTATTTCTTTTTCCTTTATACGTATTTAATTTATTTATATAAGCATTTATTATTAGAAGAAAGAATTTCTAATATTAAAAAGTTAAAATCTTTGAAGGATTATGAATGACTTCAGAAATGGAAAATAACATGGTTGCAATATCTGCATTTATTTTCGCACCTCAATTTTAAGGAGAAGGATTAAAACTAATCCGAATTATTATAGTAACCATTTTTTGCTTAGATTTAGTCCTATGCAAAATCTCTTTGAATTAAGAAGGTTTTCTTTAACTTTTGAACATTGTTTTCATCTTTGTAATTATTTCTATTGCAAGGTTCAACATTAAATCATTATTTTTTCATGTTCAATTCATTTTAATTATACTCGCATTTGCAATTCTTTTTATATTTAACACGCCTTTTATTTTCAGTAATTGTGAAATTGTGTAGGAAGTCTGCCCCTGCACAAGAACCAATGTCTTGCAGCCACAGAATAGAGTGTCTCCAAGCCCTCACAGCTTCAGAGCCCCCTACACATGAAGACATAAGTCTTCAAGAGATAAGTAAAACTCACTTTCACATGTTTCGTACCATACTAGTTCCCAAGCAACATTGCAAGAGCACAAGAGTGACCTCAGTGAGAAGGAAAATTATTTAGAAGTGAAGTTCTTTCAAGGCTTCATCATAAATCACTCACCACTTATACCATGACAAACATAAAATTTTATCAAGAAATATGATTATTTTTTATGTTAAAGGTGAAAGTTCTTTATTTTATTTCCCCAAATTCATTTCTCCTTTTACATTCCAACACTAGAATTACTTTGAAAATAATTACCTTTGAGACTTGCTTTATATTTCTGATTCTAATATTTTAATTTTGTTACAGAAGTAGAATAGGAAAATTCTACCACTTCTAACAATTAAGTGTTTTTATTCCAAGTTTAACAATCCCCTGTAGCTGACAATTACATGTTGAAGGAGCTTTTGTATGAAAAACCCTGCACCAACATTTTGGTGCCATTGGCGTACATATTTAAATGGTAAGAATTTTCTTACATTTTCTGGGCTTATGTGTCCGCTATTATTTTTCTCCTCAGCTTTTCTTAGACAAGATAGGTGATGTCCTTGTATCTAATGTACTTATAGACCTAGGGGAATCCATTAATGTTATGACCAAGAAACCATGGATCAACTTTCAACGTCCATATTCGTCCTACTCCCATTGTGCTAGAATTTCATGTATAGATTCAAAATCAAGCCGTAAGGTGTTACATGATGAGGTTATTTCATTAGACTCTTGGGAATATCCCGCAGATTTCATTGTGCTTCTGATGAGCACAGGGGAGGACAGCCCTTGATCTTGGGAGACGTCCACCATGGCTTGTTGGCTGCCAGATAAGCTACATTGGATGCTGTCTGGTGACATGTGTGGCTTCCTCATGGGGACCCAGGAAGAAGGTCACCCCTAGATTCACCCGCAAGATCCATTCATGGCAGAGCCCGGAATGCCAGTTAGATCATGCGTAGTGATGAGGAGAATCAATATACTTCTGGCGGACACTTCCCGTATGTTGAGTCCTCACAAGAGGGTGAGATTCAAGACTTCCCCAACAACCCAGACACCATGCCCACTTTTGGAGTCATTGGAGTCGCACCCTTAGTCTAATTTTCGTGAAAGTCACGACTCTCTACCTCCATCGCCACCATCTTCATCACCACCTCCGTACCCTTGAGCTTCGATACCACTCTTGTTGATATTAGTCCGCAGTAACTGCTAGCACACGCTCTTTAGGACTTGGATTCATCCTAGCAAGAGCAAATTTTTAATTTTTGTGAAACCATCTTCGATGCCTTTCAGACAATACGAAGATATGAAAGCTACCTTCCAAACTTGTACCCACCATATATATATTTAGGATGGAGCTCTTGACTTATCTAACAAACTCCCAAAGGCGTATGAACCTATTTCAAGAGATGTTGTAAGGGAAAAATTGCAAAAACTTCTGGATGTTGATTTTATCTACACCTATTTTTGATATCTGGCGGGTTCCCCCCATTGGTTTTAGTCCAAAAATAATATGGGAGATGGTGAGAATTTTCATTGATTATAAAGAATTGAATAAACCACTCTTAAGGATTACTTCTTACTTTCATTGACTGTGTGCTTGATACCTTGTTGGCAAGAAGTAATTTTCTTCTTATATGGCTTTCTTAGTAGTTATAACCGTACACATATTACACCCGAGGATCAAGACAAAACCATTTTTACATGTGTATGTGTACATTTTCTTACCGAGTGCTTCCCCCTGGACTATGTAATGCCTTTGACTACCTTTCTGGCACAACCTTGGCCATTTTTGGTCGTCTTGGAGTGTGTAGAACTATATGGATGAAATTCTCTCCGTGTTTGGTGATTCAGCTCTCAGATGGCTTAAAATTGCAGTGATTCTTTCTCTGCCCCCAAGAAGCTCATTCGCTTCGAGTGACAAAAAATCGTATATTAATGTGCATGTGTAATGTTCCAAAAGGAGAAAAAAATAAGCTCGCAGGGAATATGTTAAGATATTCCACTATGGAATCACACCCAACAGATCTAAACTAGATATAGACTAGTAGGGAATTCATCGTTATATCACCCTCAAAGAGAGGGATGAAAACCAGAGTTTCCGGCTCGTTCCGTACCTGCCTTACAGAATAATGGTGAACACAACAAGTAAGGTAATATCACACTCTTATTGGATTTTTCAGCCCCTGGGATCCTCATATCTACAGATCTAAAGAATGGATCCAAAGAGGAGCAAAAACCAACAAGGTATGAAGTAGAAATTCTACTTTTAGGAAAATGAGCAAGAGGTTTGGCGGACAACACCGTATAAGAGAAAATAGGTGCAAAAACAATGTAGTTCAGGGGCTTGGTTCCCCTTATATTTGGCTGTTTGGGACTTGTGTGATTAATTTGATGAAAAACAAATGAGTTTAAGTTCTCTTAAATGCATCTCCCACAAAGCCGACTAGCTAAAAACCGCCTAAAGAGAAGAGTTGTCAGAACAAGAAACCCAAGAACTTAATTGCACAAATTTTGTCAAACAATCAGAGGAGGTCAGCTTAAATGACCAAAGTATAGTAAGCATACATCATACTGTAAATATAAATGATCCCTCCCTTCAATCTACAGAATCCCATGAACAATATAGCATAAATTCTTCAAGAGAGGCACCCTAAGATATGTAAAATTCATGGTAACGGAAGGAACATCATTTCTCTATGAGTGCTTCATGCGTTAAAAATTAAAACTTAGATATACAAATATAGAACATATGGCTATAACATCAGACCACATTAGATCTCGGGAAACTACTCTTGGCCTCTTCTACAAGATCCCCTTGGGATTTCATCAAAATAATGCATGAATAAGAGTAGATATGAATTATAAGCTACAGATCGTATAATACACAAAATTTTCTGAATATGACTTTTATCATAACATAGATAAGATCTTTAAATAGCTTAGAACAATACCTACTTCAAATATTTATGGGCAAAGTGAGATGCAAGCCCTAATCATCGGGAGAGATCTTCTATTGCACAAATTGAAACAACATTAAAACCCCATGCGTAAACACAACAGAGAGGGATCACATAAAGATCTCTCAATAAAAATGAATCATGCGTTATACAATACAGATCTAAATACAAACAAGGGAGAGCCTTCTTCCGGGTGGTCACAAGACACCTCCTGAGAGAGAATCCCTTCCAAATCCCCGCATTCTGCTGCATCTAGGATACTCACCACAGCAACCTGCTGCACCGAAGAAACCCCTGCTGAGACTGCGGCCATCGGAGATGGAGCTTGGCCTTCAACCCATTAGTGGTCGGCCTTCCAATACATTCTCCTCCAAGATCTACTTCTAAGAAGAGGGAGGATTCCTAAACAGGAAATACTCTTCCCTTAGGCTAAACAACCAAGAGAGCTAGAGTTGCCTACAACCTCTATTTCACAAATATTTAACAACCTCTACATGAGCTCTTCTCATTTTTATAACTCTATGGGTAACAAAACCCTAAACAACTTCAATGGACTTAACCCTTTCACACGGGACCCTCTCTAAAACCGCACCTGCTTCAAGTGCAGTCCACTTCGTTCACACACAAGTGGATTAAGCATAAAGGCCTGCATTTATCCCTTCAAAATCGTTACGATTATTCTTTGATTTAAGGATTTTTTCTTGTCCTCCATCACATTTTATTCATCAATTATGAAATACAAATGAACAAGGCAAATTAATGTTCCAATTAGGTCAAGCCACTTAGTAGGTGAAGAACAACATCTTCCTTCAAAATGTTGCTTGTCCTTGCCAACTACAAGGAAGAACTAGACTTCCTCCCCCTTTTCGTGGCCCCACCATGGGATCCCACCATGGCTGAAAATGGTGTTGCACAATGAATCTACCCTCCAATGACCTTTCCAAGTGTAATATAGAAAGTGTACATCATGAGAAATGGGGAGGCACAAGTGGTGATCCTCTTGTTTCTCCATGGCCTCACTGCAGGGGAGGATGGGGGAGCATGGGGAGCTTTTTCCCAATGAGTCTCTGCACCATGCTATCATCCAAGTAAAGGGACCACTCTTGATAGCTCATAGGAAACATACTGTTAATCCCCATGATGTGCATTGGAGTAGGGCTACAGCTGGAAATGAGGATGAATATACCCAAATCATACTATCCCTCTTCCACTATTGATGGATGTGGAGTCGTGATCCTAGGTTACAGAATGTGGTCACCATGAAGCCAAAAGGAATTCTCAAATTTCTCATGACCTCCTTCTCTCATTGATTTCAGCCAGCCTCCTTCTCACCCTCTTAGGCATTATGTGAACAATTTACCCCCCACCACATGTGCTCCAAAAGACACATGAGGAGTAAGTGCCATACGGTGTGTTGGACGGTGAAATAGTCCTCCCCGAGACCAAGATTGTCCATCATCTGCTGCCCTCAATTCACATACTATAAGTGGCCATCCCACCACTTGTTTGCTGAAATAAGCTTTCAAAGTTTGAAACGTATAGAGAAAATAAGTGTTAAGAATGGAGATCAAGACAAACATGTCTTGCTCTAATTCCTCCCATTTGAGAGGCTCCCTTTCATGATACAAACTCAATACATGACCCTTTGTAGAAGATGATACAATGTACCATAAACAAATGCACAAAATTCTCTCTCTCTGAAATTCAATGGACAGGAGAGTGCATTCCCAATGGATACAATCGTCGAATGTATCAATCCTCCACCCACATATGTTCCTCATAAAAATAGAACAATGAAAGCAACATAGGGGAGCAAGAACAGAGTCTATAAAGTTATTGCCATATGCAACATATGTGAAGGGAAATGATCCTTCATAAAACCAATGCAACACCAATCAAATAGAGATTTACTAAAAATTGTGGTCTTCCAAACTACTTGCATGCTACCCTCTAATCTTCACACAAGTTTGGAGGAAGTAAGATGGATGAGGAAGTCAATTATGTCCTCCAAAACATGATTCCTCTCAAGTCCTCCTTAGGGATAGTTATCAACATCGTCACGGTCTTTACAGACCACAACCAAAGAATACCCCCTGAGCAACATCCGCACATATGTGGTTAAGGGATGCATGTATACATGAGACAAATCAAAATAATCAACACCTTGTAACAATTTTTTCTCAAGGCAATGGGAGCAGCCTCAGATGAGCCTCCTCTCCATTCTCAAAGAGAAGAGAGAATATTGTAATAACTCTTCCCAAGATTCACAAAAGCATAGCTCCCACAAGTTAATGTAGAGGGAGGGTCATGATCCTTCTCTACTTTTCTCGCCGTAGCACATAAATTAAATGAGAGTGGGGGCAGGATGATGTTGGAGAGACTTCTTCTTCTCCTCCTCGAGCTCACCCAAGACTTCCAAGCACGGAGTCAAGACCTCCCAAGGTCTCCACGACAGCTCCATGGGCAATGCCCGCCATGAAGCATCTACCTCCTCTTTCCGATCAAGTGGTTTCAGCAATGTCTCCGTGAAATGAGACATCATCTAGTAGATCGAATGCATGAATGGATAAACCTCCATGCTTCCATCGCGCAATCCAATCACTCTTTAGGTGCATCAACCTTCGCAATAGATAGGAATGGGATATTAGCCCTCTTCCCCATCTTTCCTTGCAGATCCTCATGCTTTTTTCACTTAACTGATTCCCACAGCTTACAAATGCACTTTGATATCTCCACCAAAGAAAAAAAAAGACATTGGTGAGGGTGAAAATGGTCACCTACAAGCTCACTGTGAGGTTAAGAGCCTTCATCACCAAAATTGAACGTCACCAAAGGTGGCGTCACCCCAATTACAGGTGTTGTGGCAAGGCCCTAAAAGTCCGTTCACCAATAAATGATTAAGAGTGGAGGAGACCGCCACCACGTACAGTGAGCATTGGGCACCAGCAGCGAGCCTCCGTCACCAAAATCAATGCCACCAAAGGTATGCTGGCCGAAAGCATAGGGGTGTTGTGGTGACATTCAAGGTCCGTCACCAATAATGATTGGTAGCATTATTACCCATCACCATTTCACAATGGTGATGGACAATAGCCTCCGTCACCAAAATCGAACGTCACCAAAGGTGGCATCACGAAAGTATGTGTTGTAGTGATAGTCAAGGGTCCGTCATGAATATTGAATATAATGACGGATAGTGACCGCCTGTTTCATATGAATAAAAATGATTTTTTGTGACAACTTTCAGTGGCTCACTGCTTGTTTATGCATATATATAATATCAACATCCACACCAGATGTTTAATGGAGACACTTAGTCCGTTTATTAAAAATATCATAATGATGAAAACAAGCACCCTCACCATTTACAAACAACGATTTATGTACGGACCTTTAATGGTCATCACTATTGATGCGTATATATGGTGGCGTTCGTCGACCGCCTACTTTACATTTTGGTGAGTGGCCTAAAATGTCACTAAGCTCAACAAGATGTCAAAAGAGCATCCGTCACCAAAAACTCCATCTTCACTACATTGCCTCCACATGAATACTGGGCACGATGGAATCGAACCACCAACCTCCTCCGTTGTAAAGGTGCCCTTCCATTGCTTAGCAATTTCTAAAAGAATTGAGATTTCAAACTAGCAATTGCTCCTCAAAAAAGACAATGCAAAGGAATAAAAACCAAAGAGAAACTCAAAGAACTCCGTATCCTTGCTCCTATTTTTTATGCCTCCCATGACACCGTTAAAGTGATGATTCTACCCATGAATATTTTAAAGTGATATCGAATTTTATATAAATGTTATATTAGATAAAATAAATTAATAAGAATGAGAGGTTTCATGGCTATAATTTTAATCTCACAATGAAAATTCTAATATTCAAGTTCAGAACAATTTGTTCAAAGTTCAAACCAAGGGATTAAATAAAATCAAAATGAAATAAATAGTTTATGTTACATTTTATATAAATTATGTTCAATTTATATGACAAATTATGTTATAACCTCAAAACTGTTTTCTACGTTAAAGACTTTTGTCAAATAAATTATAAAAAGTGGTCGTTGCAAGCAAATTTCTTGTTTTTTTCTAATGAGGTACAATCTTGGAGAGAGGTTGCATGGAAAGGTAACAAACCATAAATACTCTTACTTAAACATGAGCTGAGGCAAACCATATGCAACAAAGGTTTAAGTTGAATATATGGAAAGCATTAAGCTAAATGATATAATTAAACTAAAAGTAATCGAAAAATGAAATTTCTGAACATACATACCATTGTTATGAATTGTATCAATGTATTGACTATCATGATCAAATTTAAATTTTCCAAAAGATAAATATTTATCATTGTAAAATCAACATGGCAATCTCATGACCCTGTATTTATATTGCAATAATCATCTTAGATTTATAGAGACTCGGAATTTTAAATATTTATATCAGTACTGCACCAAGAGGTGCAAAGGAACTCCTAATACGGATAAGAGAAGTGGGGAGATTGTGTAAAGAACAATCAAGCCAAATATGCTAAAACAAAATAACAACCTAGCAAGAAAGGACTCAAATTCAGACTGTTGTGAATTTCAAGAAAGAAACAGAATCAGTTTCTATACAAAGATTCACAAAAATCATATAGAGAAAACTTGAAGGAAAATTGAGGCTGATGTTTGATGATGTTGATGGCTATTCTACTTGGCAGAAAGGGACACCAAGATTATTGTAAATTGCAGTTTCATAGTAGGATAATACTTTTGAGCTTGAACAACTTTTGCCGAATATAGCTTTCTTACCAAATGGGTGCAAATACATATAAATCAAGAAATTTGAGACCTTAATGTATGGTTGTAGCCAACAACCTGCAATCAGGCAATGCTTCAAACTCTATTTAGCAAGAGGAAATTAATTGATACCAAGAAATCTGCTGGACTGGACACTTGGGTGAGTTGACAGTAAAGCTCAAAACACCTCATACAGACATTTGTATGTGGGTATTTTCACAGTTTCAAAGAGTCAACATTTTCCAGATGCATATGCCATATATTTGGGAGATGGTTTGAAAATACAAGAAGAATCAACAACATTCAATGGGGCCGGTGAATTTGAGAAAACACCAAAGATCTCGCTAATTTTGTTGAATGCCTCTCGAGCAATGTGGTCAATGTTTGTCGCTGGGTTCCTCCTTACCATGGATTGCGAGGTTCGCACAAAATAAGAATATTCTACATCAGGCCTGCTTCCAAGTGAATAGATTTAAAACAACATACTGTAATCACTGAAAATAAAATACATTCAAATGTATAAATACGGAAAACAAGAATATGGAAATGATGATTTTGGATTTCAAACCGAAGGAGCATATATGGCGAGGATGAAGTGCTTTTGAAATTTCAAAGGCAGAGGAGACAAGAAGGATGGCCGCAGTCATGTTGGAGTCTCGTGAGGTAGAAGAGAAGGGAAAGAGGGCAAATTAAGTTCTAAAGAACAGCACTAATTCTGGGTAGAGATTTGATTCTGCTCAACCCTCAACAGAAGTAAGAAATGCCTTCTAATGTTCTTCGACATTCAACTGTCGATTCCCCAATAATGGTGATGGCATTAGCAAAGAGAAGCAAATGAGTTGTGGTTTCAATGCTTAGCATCTTCTTCAGTGAACAACTACTATTTTAATCAGGTTCAAATAAAGAGATGAGAACAACAGTAAAAGAGGCTTTAAATGTTTGATATGAAGAATAGAATATTCAAAATAACATCACATGAGAGGAGACCCTTTAAAACTGCCAATTTGAGACCTTAAATACAAGTAATGTACAGCCAACCTGTGTAATTCATAAAATGCTTCTAAACCCCATTTGAAAAGAGGAAATTAATTTTGATCCTCTAAGGAAACCTGTTTCATTTTAAGGTATTTAAGAGCTGAAGTTGCCCTGGAACAATTGGAAGGCAGATTAGTCATGTGTGTACTAAGTGCCTGTGAGTCATGGCCCAGATGGCTATATATTTTGGAGACAGTCTGAAAACAGAGACGGAAGAAGAATCAGCCAGATCCAACAATGGGTGACTTAGAAAAACACTGAAGATCTGTGCCAACTTTGTTGAATGCTCTGGAGTACTGTGTTTATTTTTTGTTTGTTTTCAACTGTGTTTTGCTCATGATTCAGTCATATAATAAAATAAAATGATTCTTATGATTGGTCTCCCCCGTTCAAGTGAATAAGTTAAAACAATAAACTCAACCTAGCACAAAATATGGAAAACAAGAATAGTGGAAATGATGACTTGGATTTCAAACCCAAGGAGCATATAAGGGCGAGGATGAAGTGCTTTTGAAATTTCAAAGGGTGCAGGAGACAGAAGGATGGCTACAATGCTTCTTGAGTCTTGGGATAGAAGAGAAGGGAAAAGAGGCAAACTTCAAGTTCAAAGCACAGAGCTATGGACCCCCCCGGAAGGAGAGATTTTGATTCTCTTCTGTTTAATCTCAAGAGAAGTAAGCAATTCCTTCTGTCAAGTCGACATTCAATTGTTTATCTTCATGGGATAAAAGATAAGAAGAACAAGATAGTTGCACTGGATAGATGCTCTCACATGAACATATGCTTTCATGAGTTCGTGAATACTAGTCAAATTAAGTGTTCCTAAACAAAAGAGATGAGAACAAAGTAAAAAGAGGCTTTATAATGTTTGATATGCAAAGAATAGAATATTAAAAATAGTACATCATATGAGGAGGAGACTCAAAATCAAGCACTTGAGACCTTAAATAGGTGCAAATACATACAAATCAAGCAACTTGAGACCTTTAAATGTGGTTACCAAGCAACCCCAATTCTGAGCAAATTCTTCTAACTTCACTAGACCTATTACAAAGGCATTAAGAAAAAATTCTAGCCTAAAAATTTCAGTTACTGTTAATAACGTGTAGTGCTAGAATTAGTCGTTAAAAGATTCAAGATCTTGCCAGTAAAGGTCATAGAAGAGGAGCTTGCAAACAGAGAGTGGGGAATGAACAAGCAATATGCTTGAAAAAAACTTCCCAAGCATGCCTGTGTATGTTACAAAGTTGTCATCAACAAACTGAGTCGCAGAGAAGAGGAGTCTTTCTAGGTTACCATGGACTTAGTGAAAATATGTCAGCATACATGTAAATCACAAACTAGCTTTTATACAGAGAAAGCCGAGATAATTTATACAAATGTTGTAAATAACCCCACTTTATAGCTTCCAAGTTCTCAGACCAGTAGGAATATTTTAAGGCTACATGTTTCCTCAAGACAACTTCTGCCATACTATATTATACAATAAAAGACATTACTAAGCCAAGTAAAGCTAATTGCAGCACCAAAAAAAAGCGTTATCTACAATACAAGCACGTGAATTAAAAGAAGGTGCTATTCTTTCATATACACAATAAAATGAAAAACATCACTCTAAAAACATTTACTATTGAAGTGTATTTTGTAATAACACACCTAATTACCTGTGCTACAGGAAGTGACAAATACGACATCGCATGTTTTTCTTCTTGCCAACTTACAAAGTTGAAAAGGCATGCGAATGCTTCACCACTACCATGTACAGGGATCACAAATTAGGAAATCACTTCGCACCGATATTTTACCTTGAAAATGTCCAGGATCCGAATGTTTTACGTCGATGCATTCTAGCTTGACAACTGGCCATTGCCAATTTGAGTGAAAGTGATGCACCTAAAAATTGCATCAAAAAGTTTCTACTTCAATAGAACCTTTACCTTCACAAGGTGGAGCCACAGCAAGTCTTAATTATTTGATCACTAAATATCTAACACCCAAGCATAGTAGAACTCTTCGTTGGAACATGAATTTTAGCTCTACAATGTCTTTAGTTTCTAATCGTCATCGGGCGACCTGAGTGAATGTGATGCAGTTGAAAAACCCGCAGACCAAAAATTAGTAAGCGACGATTCCGTCCCCCCCCCCAGGGGTTCCAGAATCCTCGCCCCCGACTCCGGGTCTTGGGGACTTCTAAGGATGTTTCGATGCTCCAATTTTCAAAATTTGGAGGGGACGTCAAGGGGACGTTTCCCCATCCGGGAGGGCCGAGCAAGTGTTGAGACTCGGGAGGGGACGGAAGGGGGTGTGAGGGGACAAGAGGGGGCGGAAGGTACTAACAAGGCACAGATATTCTACTTAATTCTCTATCAAATATTTTAACCGCCATAATCAGCACTGTATCCATTTACATTGTACTTAGCCTGCAGGCAGATTGAATATTGGGAACCACGGCATTTTTGGAGAGCTCGACCTATCACTAGACCTTCATTGTGATGTCAATTGAACAACGATGTTTTTTATTGGCTTTTCTCCAGCCTCCGTTTGCTTCGTTTCTCTCTAATAACCTCTTCGTACATAACAAATTTCGTGATTTCACTAAAGTCGTAATTTGGAGGAGAAATTATTATATCTCACTCTTAAGATACTTTTAGGTGAGAGAAATAGTAGCAGAAACCAAACCTTATAGTGGAATGTCATACTTATGGTTGAGGCATGCTAAAGCAACAGTGTACAGAATGTTGAAAAGTGCACAGAACCCAATCAATGCTCCAATTCCAGTCCAATAAAATTTAACTTCAGCAAATAATCCATGATATTCTAGGATAGCACGTCCAAGTGTTTCAATGGAGCTGTTACTGACAGGATGCACAAAGATGAAATATTTAGAGGAAAGGAAATATTCAATATTTCTTTCCTGGGATTATGATTATAGGACACTTTATCAGTACATGATAACACATACTTTCTCACATCTAGGAGCTAGAAATCCATTCACCACTCTGGTGTTTTGGCCATAGGACATCAGTGAGCACCAATATGCCCAAATCCACCAGCTAGGTATGTTCTCTGTTCTAGAAACATGAATAAAAGGAACCATTTTTTCAATTTTGTAACCCAAGTTCTAGTTGAAAAGCTCAATATTAGTATAAAGTATATTTCTTTGGAGTAAATAACTATCTTTACTCCTGTTTAATAATTTGGGCATTATCAGATTCCAATTATTCTGGAGTAAAACAAATGCATATCATAATTTTGGAAAAAAAAATTAAGCAAATTAAGCTGACGGTAAATTAGACACACAAGATAAGGAAAATAGCATCATCATAATCTCAGGAATCTGAAGACAGAAAATAAATTCCTGAATTTTGGAAGAACAAACCTCTCAGCCCTTGCTTTCCTCTTTTCTTCTTCTGATATTTTTGCTTCTCCTATTCCAGAAGAGGTAGGTTTTGGAGTACCATTTGCTAACTCACCAAATCTGTCAATAAAACATACCCAAAGGTAATTCCTGTCAATTTAGAGATTAAACATATTGACTGATAAGATTGGGGACCATGTGCACTGACCATTCAATACAGAAATTACTTCCATAGCTACTAATCACTTTAAATATTAGCACCAGAACTGACAGTCCACCAAACTTAAAACACCATTATGACCAAACATTTTTTAAAATAAAATACAGCATATATTTAACAGAGATGATGAACATTTAAGTTAAACAAACATAAGCCTTGAAAATTCCAGAATCCCTAGAACCTAAATCATACAACAAGATTTTTCCACCAATCCGAAGGGTGGCATTCCAGGTCTGCAGCAGTAATTAGTGCCAGAACAAAAAGCTAATCACATATACTATACATAGATTATCCACTGCACTCCATGCCTTCGAGGACCAACCATTTCTGCTAGCTACAATATCAGTATGCGTCTTGAGAATGATCTGTCATGATCTGTCACGCATGAGGTGTTGCCCTCTGATTGAAGAATCAATGTAAACAGGGTTGTCATAGTATCCAAAACGTTACAGTAGCCTCACTGGTTCATGGATAATCCTCACGGCCAAAAACAAATTTTGATAGATTCTCCAATGATATTAACTGAGCTCATAATTTTTACATTGTGATCAGGATTTAGTTATAGAGATCATATGCTGTATAGAATTCTGGTTTTGTTCAACACTACCAGTGGTTGCATCACGTTTTGAATGGGTTACATTCTTTCAACGATTGTGATTTGTAACCTTTCCTGTTGGGTTGAAGATCCACGTGTGTCCTCGTAGTTGGGAGGTAGTGTGTGGCACTTGCAGAGGCAAGATTTACTCTGATAACCATTACCTTGGAGGAAGATAAATGGTCCAGGATTCATGTTGGGACCTCTCAAGGGAATATCAACTCCAACACTTTGTATGAGTGATAGTTACTAGACTCTGATAACCATTACTTTAGAGAGAGATAAACAGTCCAGGATTCATGTTGGGACCTCTCAAAGGAATATCAACTCCAACACTTAGTATTCCTGATAAGTCATTGAAGTGGAAGTTGGATTCACAATCACTGCATGGTACCTTCATAACCAATGCCAAATTTAATTTGGGCTGCCAGGATATGTAATACATTTTTATTTGGGAACTGAAATAGGTCAACATGGAGTCAAGATCTGAAACACTGATTCACATTTGCTGGAGAAGGAAAATATGGAAGTCAAACTGCCAACGAAAAATGGAATCTCATAAATAGCCTCAAAGTTGTTTTGTCTAGGATTATATAGAAGTCAAACTGCCAACCAAAACTAAAACTGGTAGCTCATGTATAGTATCAAAGGTGGCTTATTTAACTGTTTAATACCTTCTTAACGTTCCAAAGTTTTCTACAGTTTCAATAGTTCCAAAAGTATAGTTGGGCATAAATTTGAAAGGAAACATGTCTTACTGGCTCTTGGCCCTCACGTCTGTGCATGGAGATTGAATTTCAAAGATTGTAGATGAATGAAAATAAAGCTTATGTTGTGTAGTGGCATTATGGCTTCTGTGTTATTTAAATTTCTGCTGTGCGTAAATAATTGATTTGCTTCCCGAATTTGTGCACTGACTATTTGTGATGGTTATCATAGGTGTGGGTCAAGTGAATCTAACTTGAACTGACCAGTAAAATCATATAACCATATAACCTATGATGGAGGTTTAACAAGACCATTTTCAAATTTCAACAATGCTATCATGCCAATCAGGTGATTTTATAGCATTTTCTTATTCAGCTATACTGCACCAACATAACTATTCAAAAAAGGGTTACCACAGCTCTGAATCAAGAGAAGCTACTTAAACTGGACCAGTAAATTCCATGTAAACATAATCTCTGAATGAGGTTCAACAGGACCATTTTCCAATTTCAACCATGCTATCATGTCAATCAGGTGCGTTTATAGCATTTCTTGTACTGCAGAAACATAATGATTCAAAATAGAAATCATCAAAAGGCTTTTTATAACACAGTAAAGCTCAAGGAAAAAAATGCTACCATGTATTTCTAGATTTTCAATCAAACATGGTAATATAAAATTCAGGCTTCAACAAATACTTTGGGTCTTAAAGCTTCATACAATGCACTATAAGCTTATTTATCCAACTTCGTTTTTTTCTTGAATCAAGTAGCAGTAACACTAAGTTACATTGAGTTGACAAGACAACAGCAAAATTTTAAATTGAGAAACTTCAAAATTTTGCTCACAAACAAGTAACACACATTCCAAGTTATCCTAAGGCCTTGTGCAGCAATTATCCCCACATTACCCCTTTCTAACAGGAGGCAAACATAAGAAATACATCAACTAAAACATGCAAGGTAAATATACTGAATGTTAGATTTTTTTGTTAATCTTCACATATCCTGTAGACCTGCATCTCCTAGAAAGCAAGGTTGTCTTACTGTCTATGTAATATTACTTTAGGAAGGTTAACTGACCTTTGATTTATGAATAGCCCTTTAGCCTTTATCTATAGAGAAGTCTTTAATACATTTTATTAAATAATAAAAATATATATAATGAGACAACAAAAATTGTCACAAAAAGACAGATAGAGTAAAATGCAACAGAGAAGACAGCATGATAATCAGGAAACTTGCATAGGTAAATTGTAGTCACAGTTCGGAAGTGTTGGGTAATTCCAGATTATGTAAGGTTGACTCGTGCATTTTATTTCCAAAGTACTGCAATTCTCTATCATATATTTTACTTGCCAATATTTTTCCGCTGTGAATACATCATTCTTTCTGCTAAAATTAAAATATTTCAGTGGATGGTATGTCTTTTATTTGCGGTACATTCATGCCTTAATCTATAAATCTGATTCCAATTGCTGAGCACTCTAGTGTTGCAAACACAAGCTCAATATCTCTCTTAGAGCACTGAAAATTTTTCCAATATTATTTTAATTTGCAGGTTGGTTACCTAATTGGAAAAGACAAAGGAATACACAACAAACACCCATGCAAATTAGAAGGCTCCAAGTACACCAGAGCCATGGCTATAGCTAGTGTGACTTTCTTCTTTGTCTAAAATGGATCTGGTTGAAAATTTTCACAGCATGGGTTTTCATCTGGAAGCTGCAAATGGGAATTCCATTATTGAACAAGATCATTTAACATTCTGGAAGAAGATGAAGTCAAACATACCATAGGAACTGCAAGAATCAACAAATGGGAAACTAATAATCACAGGGATCTTACTTGTAGCATTTTGAGCATTAATGATCAAACGACTCACACCAACAGTGCCAAAACACCAATAGAAGAATGGGGCACATGTGTGTGAAAATAAAGCTGTAACTGTGAGATTTGTCTGAGGGAATTTCACCAAATAAAGAGGAGGTTCCTAATATGTAACAAGCACAATAATCACTTGGAATTCAAGATATTTAACATTTATGAATATCCAGCTACCATCCTAAGATACATCTGAGGAAATTTTCCCAAATAAAGATGACAACATAAGATGTGATCAATGAGGCAGGCACCAGTTGAGGCACCAATGTACATGCAGTCATCACCTTGAAAGTTAGGACATACTGTGTTACTATGTATAAGGCTGCTAGATGTATTTATAATGTGTAAAGAAATATTGTCAGTAATCGTAAGGTATCAAGCACAATATCTGTGTAAGTTTTAAACCTTTACAGTAATGCCATGCATACACAAATTTTTAATAAGAAGAAAAAATAAAACAATGGCAATCACATATTACACATATTTACCATGGAAACCGAAATCGGGAAAAACAGCAAACCGTTTAGAGTCACACCTCTAATTTTTATCATCAATCAACTTCATTGTTTACAATACAATATAGATGATCCTGCAGCATCCAAAACCCCTAATCCATTAACCTGGATTAGATTACAATCTTAATTCCTTAACTGGAATTAGGAAACCATGGGCCAAACCACCATGCACCACAAAACCCCAAAAGCAAAAACAGTGTACTGAAAACTGCCAAAATACAGACAAAAAAACATCCAACAAAAAAATGAGTGCTCCACCCCCCTGTGGCTCCCCCACTGCGCCTAACTTGTACGACCCGTGCAAGGGACTAGTCGTACAAAGAATATAACACATACCCAATAATATGAAGGGTATTGATGACTATAAATGTCTCGGGATCAATGCTATAGCTTGTAGAAGAAGCTGGCCATTGCCTAGAGATCTTTGGGAAGGCCCTAAGAGAATGAAGCTAGGACTGGTCAATGGTCAACAGTTGTGCCCACTATTGCTGAATGTTCTTAACCCTTATTTTTACTATGTAATGAGGTGTGAATTTGGATTAGTAATGCTCCTTAGTGGAGATACTGGTGAGATTTGCCAACATTCAGCACATTCCCTCTATTCATTATATTTCCATCTGTCTTCTTTTATTCCATTGTGTATGCTCCCATCCGCAGCTATGATATAGAACTACAAATTTTCCATGAACTCATTCTCTTGTAAATTTGTATGCTCTGTGCCCAAGGTGACTAATGTGACATTGTTTGCAAGAAATTTGAACGGTATATTGCAATAAACAAGCACAAATGTGATCATAATCTAGCAAACCAACCAAAGGAAGCAATCAGAAAAATATCAAACATGGTTGAGAGAGATGGAGATGAATATATATCACAAAGAAATATTATTTATAGCATAATTCAAATCAAACAGCATAGATCTATCTTAACCCCAGATCTGTCAAGCACCGAGACATACAAAATCCTTTGAAGTGCAACTTTTTCCTCAAGTTTTTGCACTCTAAAACATGTTTGCACCTTGAATCTCAGAACATCATAGATACAGCATTAATACAGATCTACACTGGTTTATATTTTATTTATAATAAATCATAATACATCAGCTTTTATATTTATGGTATATTTTATTGATAATAAATCATAATACATCAGCTTTTTATATTTATGGTTTCTGGCATTCATAAGCCACATCACTGTTACTGATAGAGGTTCAGATTACACCTCTCTACCATACTGGAGCTGTAGAATGCACCTCTCTATGCAATGCCAAATGACAACATATTTAGCTGAAAAACTACAAATAGAGGGATATTCTCTACTGGTTTCATTGCAAGGCCAATATTACAGAAACTGGAGAATTAAAGGGCAGAACAAAAACTAAATATGGACACGTCAACGAAGAAAGTTTTTATTAGGAGAAAGTTGAAACTGCTAATATGTTAAGCCATGTTCGGCTCTAGCCCAATAATATAAGACAAACAATATGGGCCTATCACTGTAGCATTTGATGAGTGTACATGTGGGGATATACACTGGCAGATGTGCAGCACCACCACATCCAATTGTGTTATCCCAATGTATACCCTCTTAAATGCTACAGTGATGCACTAATTAATTGTTGTTGCTGTGTTTATTAATTGTTGTTGATTGTATCAGAAGATCTGCCATGCTAATTACTACTATGTTAAGCCAAATATCATAACACCGCCTTCACTAATACGCACCTCAGCAGAGCAGTTTACAATGTATCATCCAATATACATTTCAAGGAGATAGTGTCATTAATACAGCTCAAACACATCGTGGAAGGATATCACAAAGACAACAGGGAACCACAAAACACAAAACTACCTCTAAGCAATTAGAGGCCTAAATGAGAACTTAAAAGACCACGACAGATCTCTCACGTAGTTGACTGTAGGGGCAGATCTGTCATGAAGGTCCTCCTATGCTAATTACTATTGTTCTACGCTAAATATCAGAACACAATCTCCACTCATATCCATTTTTAACAGAGCAATTTGCAATGTATCTTTCAATATGCATTACAAGGAGATACTGACACTCGTGCAAAACAAAATCCTCGAAAAGGGATCTGCCATATTAATTTTAATTTAATAAACTTGCTGTGAAGAAGACATCACAAAGACAACGAAACCCTCAAAAGAGGAATATGCTACTTTGCTTTTAATTAATTACCTTGCAGACATCACAAACACAAGAAGGAACCACAAAGTGGGCAAGCACCCTAAGCAATTTTAGTGCATAAATGAAGAAATACACATTGCAATTTCAGCAAAAATTAAAACGCTTACCTGAAAAAGCTAATGTGAACACCAAGACTACGATGAGATGCAGAAAAATCCAGGCAGATGAAAATCCGATAAGTTACCGATGCCCATGTGGGATTCCTTGTATTACAGTCAAAGCACATCTGCCATAATAAAAATCACATCAGATCAGATGAGATCTACATGTAATCACGCATACCTATACAGATTTGGTCTCAAATTACCCAAATCACATTAAATTTTGCGGTAAACGATCAAAACAACACACCCACAACGAAAAAAAATTTGCACCCGCAAAAACATTTTGTGCCTACGAAAGAAAGAAATTACCCATAAAGAAATTGAAAAGAAAAAGCATCAGGAAAGATGTATAAAACCTTGTTCTCGGGTTTGGCCCGGAGCTTTCTGAATACAACATTCTTGTCAATAAAATCCTCGACAGCCATTGGTGGATGATGAAGGTAATGGTCAAGCAATTTTCAGAGTGCTCGAAGCGCAGAGATCAGACTACTATGCGTTCGAGCAAAGCAATGCCTACTTCATGCATGCCCTCCTCGAGTGTTGCTTGGCTCTTCTGTAACGATTTATATATTTTTGCTGTCTGAAAATGTAAAGGGGTTTTTCAAATTATTCACGTGTACGTATAACTTTATGAATAATATACCCATACTGTGGTTGTTGCTGGATTCCATCAATGATCTTCTGTTTTCCAAGGAAACCAACCATGTGGAGGGTGACCCGTCGGCGTTCAAATTTTTTATTGGCAAAACTAATTTTAATTGTTATGTGGTTTGTATTAAAAATTGATGGCTATCGTTGGAAAGTCAATTCCCCACCTTAATTTTTTTCGTTAGTTTCCCTTTGAAGTCATCATTCCAAAGAGGTTCCATGACATAATTTGGACTTGTCTATAGAGTTTCCATTAGGGAATTGGGACTTTACCAAGAAGTTTGGACTTGTCTATATAGCTTCCACTAGCGAATTGGGACTCTACAAGAGAAGTTTGGACTTATCTATATAGCTTCCATTAGGGAATTGGGACTTTACAAAAGAAGTTAGAGATCACGTTTGAGGGTAATTTTCAATTGTAACTTTTTTCGTAAGGGAAATCATGTTGCGAATGGATATTGAGTGTAATTTGAGTATTATTATATTTATTTGAAGTTTGATTAGGGGAATCATATTGAGATATTTGGTATGATTTTAGCATAATTAAGTTTTGTATAACTTTAAAATATATATTTTTCATGAAATTTATTTTTGCACATGGAGTGTTTAGTATAGGGTTTAAGAGGTAGTAAAATTTTTTTATAGGATTTAAAGTAGTGTTTCGAAATTTTAATAGCCTTTGATATAACGCAGAAATATTGTGCTTACTAAGTTTCAAATCTTATATTCACACTCAATAAGTTGTGTGCATGCTTATGGGTTCACGCACCTATTATGAGGAATACCACTCATCATGGAAGCCCAGCAATGACATATGGTACCAAGAAGACGGATAACGATCATGAAGTATGAAATCAAATTGTCTTTAGCAACTAAGGAAATTTTCTTTTTTCACTTTTTCTTTTTTTCTTTTTCTTTTTTTTCAGAAAAGAAAAAAACAACAACTTATAAAAAGTTGTTTACATAAAGCATGCATATAGCATGTGTGTCAGTATAATCCCCATATTACATGTGACTGATAACAAGATACATGGCAAGAAGGCCCGTATAAGAAACCCCATATGGAGCACTAAATGCAGCCCAACAACGATCATCCACTCCTCATCCTAGCAACATCGAAAGATACTCTGATCGACAAGATAACACGCCAGAAGTTACTCTAACTAACAAGATAAAAAATGTCAGAAGATACTTTGACCGACAAGGCCATAATAACGTTGAAAGATACTCTGACCGACAAGGCCATAATAATGCTAAAAGATACTATGACCAAAAAGGCCATAATAACATTGAAAGATACTCTGACCGACAAGAAAACCTGGAGATGCTCCGATGGGATTGAAAACAAAACCAGGGACGCAAGCCTGCAAAAAAAAAACCCCTAAAGGAACATCATTTAAATCACAAAGGGACATATAAAACCCTAAAATGAGCAGTTAGTATTACAGGGCAAGGCAAAACCCCAGCACCAAAATAAACCCACATATTGAATAGAGAGTCGATCGTAGAAAAACTTGAGCAAGGCACAAGTCGCCCTGATAGCCATCAAACATTAACCCCAATAAGGTAGCAAAAGGAAAAGCCAGAAGGCTCAATGAAAACCTAGCGAGAAACTGTTAGGGCCCTATATTACTAGTGTAGTCCCTTATTATTGTTAGTGTAGCCCCCTTATTGTTATTGTGTACTCATGTAGTCCCCATAGTGTTATTATTGTGCCCCATAATAGCCACTATTGTTATTATTGTGTCCTTACATTATTATTGTTAGGTCGGCTAGGATTATATTTTGACCCCATGGACTCCTATATATAGAAAGGAGGCTTTGTCATTTGTGTCATCCAAGAATTATTTGTTTATGTAATGTAAAGGAGGTTTCCCCCTCGAAGTGGCTGATTTTTAAGTCATTGATCTCTCTTTTATTCTATTTTGAGAGCTGGTTTCATAACATTTGGTATCAGAGCTTTGGATTCTAGGGTTTCCTTGCTTCAAACAGGTCATCGTGGAGTTTTCGCTATAATTTTTTTTCTACGAAGGTTTAGATGCTAAAAAAAAACCCATTTGCGAAGAAATCCTAAGGAAATTAGTGTAAAAATTTCATATCTTGGTTCACAATATTTTCGGAGATATGATTTGTAAAAGTTATGGTTTTTGTAGGCTCCTGGATTTCATCTCAAAGAGGTGACCTTGGGAAAATCATCATAACTCTCTCTCTGAGAAAGTACACAGACTGTAGTTTATTTTGTATCGATTTCAGAGCCGAAGAAGGAAAGAGTGACACGTGGCATAGCACACAAGTTTTCTCTACTGAACCAGTCCATAATTAGGTCATTGTGGGAGATTGGGCATAACTTTGTCTTGAAGAATCCAAATCAGGTCAGACTAGTGGCATTGGAAAGAAGATTCAGAGGGCTAATAAAGGACCTAAGATAAAACATTTCCGATGCATACTCTGTGTCTATGTTTGGTTTGGATCTGGGATTCGAGGAAGAGTTGTGTTTCATAGGGTTGGGTTACATAATTCCGCCCACTATGATGGGCACACGACCTGGATATGACCCTGCTACACCCGAGGTCCCTATTGTTGAAACCCCTACGCCCACGAAGTCTAAGAAGGGGCAGACCTCTAGAACAATAAAATCCCTGAGGGAGAAGACTCCAAATTCATGCTCCACTACGGTTGAGTGTCTGAAAATGCCAATGATAGAGATTCTAGAAAAAATTATGGAGGAAGAGGAGGATGTGGTTGAAGTGGCCCCATTCTCACAGTTGTCGACCTATGTCGCACCACGCAAACCATTGGTTAGGGTTCCCAAAGACCTTGACAAGATCTGATCAAGCATCCAAATGTTTTTTATCCCATAAAACGTCCCGGTTGAAGGGGACATGTTTGCCAAAGTACCATAGCTCAAAATAAAGGATTGGGACATCGCAGAGGTGGAAATTTTTCCTAAGATCGCGCCATAGCTTTACTTGACCAAGTCCAGTATGAAGGGGGAATTTTGCACCTAGAGACAAAGAGATGGGTGTTGGGTCTGCACAAGGCAAGCATGTTGAATCTATTGCAGGTCCCTCACTTTGGGCGCAACCTAATAAATGACATTTGTGTCTGGAAATTGCTTGCACTAGTGCATGGTGATGCACTATAGTTGGGAGCACACATTCCAATTGATGCTACGGTGATCCATAGGATCATTGATTTACCTGCAAAAGGCACAGATCCAATTATATATTTTGCAGGAAAAGAGAAAGAAAAATATGTCGCAAAGCAGATCAAAAAGAAGTATCAAGTCTCATGGAATAGCAGAGGATTTGTGGTAAGCGAGATAAACAACCCGGATGTTCAATTTGACATGCTCATCTTGGCCTGAAAGGTGATGCGCAAATGTATACTAAAGGAGGTGCTCGCGCACATAATTTCTCTCACAGGATAGTGCGAGAAAGGTGTAATTTACAATTGGTCCCATTATTTGTGCAAAGAGTTTCTGGAAAATGTGTGCGAAGCACATGAAGAAGGCAAGCAATTTCATTGTGCTTGGTTATTGTTGTTGATTGCATTGATTGGGTGGAATACCACTGAGGAAACCCAGTTTCCAAAGATTGAGCCACAAATGTGCGAGGTCGTACGATATGCGACAATTTGGAATCCCTCAGACCCCACACGTGCTAAGGAGAACAAATTTTTATGGGTACTTTTTTATGCCTCACTCTATCATGCCATGCAGTCTAAGCCAAGGTTGTCTCTGACATTATACGTACAATACAAGATGATAGCTGATTTCAAGGCCATGTTCCATAATATGCACATCCGTGTGAAAGTCGTCGTGGAGGGAGTTTGGTATAAGTTACCATATTTAGTTACGGAAGATGACCTGATCCGAATTACTTCATAATGGCCACTAGCGTGGTTGGAGCCTGGTGTGTCCACATCTATCACTAAAACACCGACAAAGCCACACACTGGTACTCAGCCAAAGGAAACAACAGAGAATCTGATTAAGAAACCTCAAGAGAAAGAAGCCACGCCAACCACCACAGGTGAGACGATCAACTTAGAAAAAGGCACTGAACCCGAAAAAATTTGGTATTGCGTCGAAATATACAATGGAGGAGGTAGAAGCGCAGCTCTCAGGCCAATGGTGGATCAAGAAAAAAGAGGAAGGGATTTAAAGATGTTGGAGAGGAGGTCTTGACACTTACTAAGGATGATTTAAACTAGATTTCTAACATAGTCATGTCTGTGACTAAGGATCTCTGGTCAGAAATGGAAGTGCAGTATAATACTGCGCTTGAATTTGTACAGGTTGGGATTCAAGAACTCAAAATGCGAGAGAGCTTGATTCAAGCGTGTTGCTTAGGCGAGCCAGACCAGCGCACAAGTAACTAGTGCGCATACATTGGATGTCGCATTACCAGTAACCGGGGATTCTCATCTTGTAAAAATCCCCACACCATCCATTCATGTGGAGGCCAGTCGGCACACCCAATTCAGAGGTGTAGGTGATATTAATATTAATTTTTTTGTTTTACCTGCAGGAAAGTTGCACCCGATGCACACCATGATCGTTGACGAACTTCAGTTTCGTGAGGTTGTTGGTCACACATCAGTTGTAGAGTCAAAGAAACAGACTACAAGCACACAACAGAAATAGCAAGCTGCAGAAGTAGTATGTCACGCAACTGAAGCCCAGTGCACTGAGCTCGAATCCAAAGTTCACCAAGTCTTCAACGATGTACCAACAGTCCTAGCCACAGTTGCCCCAGAAGAGAAATTGGAAGGATTGGCTGTCGCCTTGAAAGCATCACACTTTGAAGTGTAGACCGTCCGTGCAGATTTCAAGCATCAAATCGTTGATCTGCAAATGAAGTTGTAGCCTGAGACTCCACCTGAGGTCCACGCAAAAAGGGCAGCCGAAGTAAAACAAGCTATTGACAGTATTGTTGTCGCAGTCACACAATGTGAGAACCTTTTAGATGAGGCTATGGGCGTATGGACGTCCATTCAAAATGATCTTGTAGTACATCATTTGCACAATGAGTTGCACCAAAAAGAGTAGTAGTTTGCTGAAATATGGACAGTGGTGCCCACTCTGGTTCTTCCACAATGCCTCGCCCACCTACAGGAGGGTCGAATCATTCAAACAGAGATCGAGGAATTGCGTCATAAAGAGCAACTGCTAGAGGCACGCATGCAACCATGGGCTAAGGAGGCTCTTCATCTTTCGAAAACACTGGACACTACATTGAAGGCAATTCAATAGATGTAGCGAAGTATAGAGCTGGCCACTGAAGGGTCCACTACGAAGAAGTTGGTTCTGCAAGTGCAAGGAGATGCTACACAGAGTTTGGAAATGGTGTTCCCTCTTAAATCTTCTATCAGCACACTCCAGGCCAAGCTAAAGGAGCAGACGCTTCAGTGACTCGAGACGAGTCACATGTTTGTGTTGGGGATCCACTGGGGTACACTTTTTGGGTATATTTTTACAAGTTTGTAAATGCGCGTTGCGCGAATGAGTCAAGGGGCTTTGGGGCAGGTCAAAGTCCCTATTTTTATGTAAAAAGGGTTTAATGGTAAACTGTGGGTCTCAAACCATGGTTTGAGACCATAGTATCTATGCGCTGGAATTATATAAATATATAGATCGATTCTAAGGAAGTAACTTAACTTGAGGTGATGATCTGAATGTTTATGCGTATGTAATACTTTTGTAAGGGTTTGTTTGCATTAGGTAGAAAGGCTCTTGCTGGCTGTGTGCATGGAGACCTAGTCCTGGCTATGCGCAGACTCCGTTGGCTATGTAGGCAGAAGGGTATTGTGTAAGGGTAAAGTATAATGTATTGAATTGACCTAAAGCTAATATAAGGATAGATTTTGGCAAAAAGATTATGCTATTGATCTAAGTTATCTATCTATTGCTTTTGTCTTTAGATCGCATTTCTTCTATGTTGATTATTTGTATCTGCACAATTACCTCTGGTATTTATGCATGAAGTTACACTGATGATAGAATACATGAATGAATATGCTTAAGTGATCACGCATTGTTTAGATCTAGATCTGGTTAATAAGAGGGTTAATAAGTCAGGACTTTATCTTTTTGAAAAGGGGCATGCTAGACACACTAATAATAGGTCCCAATACA
Source organism: Pinus albicaulis (assembly GCA_034641835.2). Taxonomy (NCBI): domain Eukaryota; kingdom Viridiplantae; phylum Streptophyta; class Pinopsida; order Pinales; family Pinaceae; genus Pinus; species Pinus albicaulis. The sequence continues at coordinate 99,557 of JAXQQM020065080.1, forward strand.
TGCCAAGTGGCATTGTGTTCCAAGTGCTAATGTATGTCAATGCATTCAACCAAGGTGTTCCAGGGCATGCTAGGGACTATATGCAGCATGCCAACACATGTTAGTAGAGTTCGATGTTGTGCTAGCGCATGTCACCATGTGCTTGGGCGTAAGTGTCATCACAAGATGTTCTAGGTACAAATATGTTCCAATACATGTGGGGTGCTAAGAAATGTTAGTGTGTGCCAAAGCATTAATTTAAGGCATGCCCAGATTGGTGAGGATCGTTAGGTCTTTCTCATTAATAGAATTGTCAAAGCTTGATTATGTATTAAATAATATATTTCCTACACAATAGTGGAACTTTATCTAAAGGGAATTTTCTAGATAATAAACTTAATATATATGAATCATTTGTTGACTCATAGAAAATCTCTATTCGACTAGTTATTACTTGAGGGAAATGATACACACTAATTACTTCTAAAAAATTCACTGACCCTAACCACTATGGCTTTGGACATATTATAAAAAATACTCCACAATAATGATATTAAATCGTTAACTTTTGACAAAAAAATATATTAACGGGCACATAGCATCATCAAAAACTCATTCGAATGATCAATGATGACGACCATTTTTTGACCGTCACCAAAAGTAACAAAACGAGCATTGGTGAGGGTCATTAAAACTTCGTCACTAGAAGTGTCACCAAAGAGAGAATTAGTGATGGGCCTTTAACAACCCTCACCAAAAGTGTCATTCAAAATGTCTTTGGTGACGGACCATAAAGGACCATCACTGTATACACTTACAGTGACGGTTTTTTAATGATCAATGATGACGGACATTTTTTGACCGTCACCAAAAGTAACAAAAAGAGCATTGGTGAGGGTCATTAAAAGTTCGTCACTAGAAGTGTCACCAAAAGAGAGAATTAGTGACAGGGCTTTAACAACCCTCACCAAAAGTTTCATTGAAAATGTCTTTGGTGACGGACCATAAAGGACCATCACTATATACACTTACAGTGACGGTTTTTTAAAGGCTGTCACCGTATGTGACATTGGTGACAGACCTTAAAGGTCCATCACAAGCATGACCCTCACCAATGTGCTTTTTTCTTGTAGTGTTTGGCTCATACTCAGAGGGATGCATTGATGATGTTTTCAAGGCATGACAGTGTTCACAGGTCACATAACGGGTCCTCCATTGTGCGGGACGGGGACTGGTAGGGACTATGACAAATTACCGTGTAACACTATGATATACTACTTTTGTGTGGATGGTGGGTCAATAGGCCCAACAAATTCCATGCCCCACTTGTCAAATGGCTCAAGATTCACCTGAGGGTGCAAAGGCATCTCATCCCTTTGCGTGGGTTTCCCCATTCTTTAGCACTGGTCATGCCTGCTGGTGTATCTTCTAGAATCTTGGTGAAGGGTAGGCCAATAGTATCATGCCTACAAAGTTTTGTAAGAAGTTCTCTTTGCAGCAAAGTGGCCTCCACATGATTTGTCATGATATGCAGAGAGGATATCAAAAACTTCTTCCTCCCTTACGCATCTCCTTAGGATTTTATCAGGGCCTAGCTTGAAAAGGTTTCCCCCAATCCATGTGAAAGGGGTGCTTTTTTTGATGAATTTTCTCCTTTCCCTGAATGAAAGATTAGGAGGGAGTCTCCCAACAACCAAGAAGTTGGCTATATCAGCAAACCATGGTGAGAGTGTTGATATAGCAAAGAGGTGCTCATTTGGAAGCTAGTCATCCGCCATTCCTTCTTCACTTGTAGGGAGAGCTAACCTGGAAAAAAAATCTGCAACAACATTCTCCTTTCTAGGTTTATCAACAATAGTCAAATCAAATTACTGCAAAAGTAACAGCCATCTAATTATCCTGGCATTAACATCTGATTTTTTCATTAAATAATTGATGGCTGCATGGTCAGTGTGAACAAAGGTCTGATATCCAGTTACATAATGCCTAAATTTTTTCAAAGCATGGATAATGGCTAACATCTCCTTCTCCGTAACAGTATAATTCAGTTCAACCTTGGACAAGTTCTTGCTGATGAAATAAATGACATAATGGATTTTTTCCTCTAATTGTCCTAATGTTTCCCATATAGCTTTGTTAGATACATCAGTGTGTATGTGGAAAGGCTGAGTCCAATTTGGACCTCGGAGGATGGGGGCAGTAGTCAACTTTTCCTTAATGAGCTCAAAAGCCTCTTGACAAGGACCAGACCAAATAAATTCAAAATCTTTGCCCAATAACCCAAATAATGGCAAAGCCATCTTGCTGAAATCTTTGATGAAACTTCTATAGTAACCAGCTAAGCCTAAGAAACTCCTGACATCTTTCTGCTTTTGAGGATCAGGTACCCTTTTGATGATAGTGATTTTGTTTGGGTCTACCTGTATTCTTTCTTGGGATATGGAGTGTCCTAATACAACCCCTACTTCCTTTAAGAACTCACACTTGTTTGGGCTCAAGGAGAGATGCATCTCGACGCACCTTCTTAGTAATTTACCCAAATTGGAGAGAGCTTCCTCGAATTCATCCCCATATGGTGTGAAATCATCCATGTGTATTTCGACAGAGTCATAGACTAAATAAGAAAAGATGCTCAAGACAGCTCTTTGGAAGGTAGCTAGGGCATTTCATAACCCAAAGGGTAAGACTCTATAAGCGAAGGTACCCCAAGGGCAGGTGAAAGTAGTCTTATCCTAGTCTTTAGGGCTGATTTGAATCTGGTTGTACCCAGTGAGTGGGTATCTCCTCTTGTCCTAGTTCCAAAGAAGAATGGGAAGTGGCGAATTTGTGTTGATTATCGAGAACTTAACAAAGCCACCATAACTCATAGGGGCAGTGTTATATAACTCATCTTCTTCATCCTCTAACCATATAGGGATATCATGATTAATGAAAGGATGGGCTGGAGGATATAACACTAGTTGTTTAGACAAATGCCTATTTTTGATAGTCACGTTTCACGCCCGAAAACTAATATAAGCGTCTGTAGTGGCTAACCAAGGTTTCCCTAAGATGAGGGGATAACCACTAAAATTGGTTTTTGGTTGCAGGACCAAGAAATTTGTAAGATAATCCCAAGATTCAATGACAACCATAACATCCTCAATAATTCCTTTTGGGGTTACTATGGACCAATCTGCAAGTTACAGAACTATTGTGGTTTTCCTCAAAGTACCTTGGAGATTGAGTTTCAACATAGTTTCCTTGGTCATGAAATTGATGGCAACCCCTAGATAAATCAGAGTGTTGGGGACTATGACACCATTTATATGCACATCGAAAACTGGACTACCAGGGTCCAGGTACTTTGGAAATACCACCTTCCCCAGCATTAGGTCAGACAGTTGTCTTACCACATTGATGGTGGGGGTATCTCTCTTCCTTCTCCCACGTTTTTTGAAGCACTTTTCTTTGATGATCCTATTGTAGATAGGGACATCCTTAATGGCCTAGAGAAGTGGTATCTTTACACACAAATTTTCCAATTCTCCTAGGAGTTTAGTCTCCTCTGGGTTGTGTTGACTAGGGTGGATCAAGCGCTCAGGAAAAGGAGGTTGTTGGATTTGAATGTTACCTTCTTCCCTTTCCTCCTCAACCTATACAAGTGGAGATGGAGGATGGTTGTCTGGGAGTACTCTTCCCGACATGAGATTAACCTCCTGTATCTCCACAGCATAAGCTGGATAGGATGTTTCTCCACTGGGAGCCTGTTGTGCATGTCTGTTGTTCGGGTTTGGATTGGGTTGTGTGGGTATAGGTAGCCTAGGTGGAGCAGCATGAGTGAGCTAAGGTTGAGGTTGGGGTGGAGGCATTAGAGTAAGTGGTTGATTTTTTTGAGGCCTCCACCCTTGGGATGGATTGTTCCACTGAGGTTGTTGTGGAACATACTGCTGAAATGGTTGGTTTACTAGCTGAGGATGATATGAAGGGTTGTAAGGCCAAGTAGGAGGTGTAGGGCCAGGATGGAGGAGTGGAGGTGTACCAAGGTTGCATGGGTGCACTATTATTTTTGTGATAGTAAGAGTAAGGTGCACCTGGCATACCTTGTTGATATGGCCTAGGGCCTTGAGGCCTTCTTTGGTTTATGAAATAGAGTTTCTATGGCATTAATTCCCCACCTTGATATATAGCTTTAAGTGTAGGTAAGGAGGGACACTTTTCTTTGGCATGATTCTCCTCACAGACTAAGAAAACCTCTATGACATTTAATGGACATTCATTTGTTGGGTGCTTCCTAGTACATCTAGGACAAAATATGGCCAGGGATCTCTCTGCTTCCTCTTGCTTCCTTTTGACCTGCATTGTGTCCATTTTCAAAGCAAAGTTGTGCATCATGTCACTCTTTAATTCCTCTAGCATGTTTATAATCTCATGTTTTATGAAGGTGGAAGAGGGAGGGGTATTAGATGTACTTTGGCTAGCTCTACCCTTCTTCCTAAACGCCCTAGAATGGTTCTGAAAGACAATCTTGATTGCTTCATAGGGTTGTTGGTAGATATCTCCTCCCGATAGAATATTCAGAGTTTCTATCATCTCTTCTTTGATCCCTAGAAGAAGTACACGTTTATGTGAGTCAGGATAAAGAGTACAATTGGCTCTCTTATAGTTCAATTGAAACCTCTCTTCATAGTCCTCTAAGGATTCATCCGGCCCTAGATTCATCCTAAATATCTCATCCTTAGTTTCCTTGGACCTACAATAGTCTTTGTATTTGCTGTTGAAGTTCTTTTCCATTTGTGCCTAGGTAGTGATGCTATCCCCAGGTAGACCCATGAACCAGCACAAGGTTGCATCCTTAAGGGTGGATGGGAATAGCTTCAACTTCTGATCATCAAAGGTGTAGTAATAAGTCCTACAAACACACAAATACAAACATGAATGTGTCAGGTTCCTCAGAGGTAATTCCATGAAAGTGTGGGAGAGCTGAGGGGCTAATGTTTTTCATCTTAGTTTCCCCATCTGCCTCTCTTATGGGAAAGACTCTCTGGATCCTAGCCATGGTTAATATAGGTGAAGCAGGTCCCTCATTTGAAACATGGTCTTCTTCTTCTTCCCTAATAGGATCCTCAAAGTATTCAGAAGGCTCTCGTATAGGGGGTTTAATCTCATTGCCACTGAAGAAGAGTGAAGGGTGGATAGGAGGTGATGTGGGGGTTTTAGGTAAGACTTGTCTTTGATTATTCCTACTCCTACGAGGCGTGAAAGTCGTATCTTTTTTTTTTTCAATATTTTTGAAATGACATGAAAAGAAAGGAAAGTAGAAAAAAATGCTAAAACAAAATCAAAATATCTACTAGACACCTCCCCAGCAACGACGCCAAAAAGTGGTGAGCCCTAGTATTGCACCAAGGGTGCTGCAACTCCTAGGGGCTGCCCTACTTTACTTTATCAACCCGAGGTTCATACAAACTTGGAGGTGACAATGTTATATACACCATAGATGCATTATGTTCATGTCATCATCTTTTGCTTTTACGAAAGGCTGCTATTTTTTAAACTATGATAAAAGCCAAAAAGTAAATTGCTGGAAGGAAATGACAGAAAGGAAACTATTTAATTTGTAGAAAGGAAATGATGGAAATTAAACTAATTTAGTTTGCATAAAGGAAATGACAAAAAGAAACTAAATTAAATTTCTGAAAAGAAATGACATGAAGGAAACTAAACTACATTGCTGGAAATAAATGGCAGAAAGGAAACTAACTCTAAACCACACTTAACTTGGCCAAATGGCTAAATGCACTTTACTTATCCTATGGTCTATCTACCATGCTTCTATCCATGTAGCGAAGTTATCCATCGCTTAATTCTAGTTTAAAAAGTGTTGATTTGCAGCTTCGAGGGAAAAAAAGGCTAAAGAGGCTAATGGAGGGCTTAACGCATGAAACAAGGCTTAGAAGTGGAAAGAGAGGGTTTACCTCATTAAAGCTTTATTATAGCGCAAAAATTCTTCGGAGTGAAATAATTTGAAAAGTGCGATGGTAGAGATGCGATGGAGCAAAAGTTGCGAAGTGCGATGGGATAAAACTTACGATGCGCGAAATGCGATATCGTAATCGCAATATCGCAAAGTTGGAGGGAAAGTGACAGTGCAGTCGGGAGGAAGGTGCGACATACGATATGCGATGGGAAAGAACTGCGAAATGTGAAATGCAATGGTATAAAAGTTGCAACATGCGAAATGCGATATCCCAATCGCAATATCGCAAAGTTGGAGGGAAAGCGATATTGCATTCGGGAGGAAGGTGCAACGTGCGATATGTGATGGGAAAGAACTACGAAATGTGAAATCCGATAAGTCAGATGACATAGCAGTAGTATAGGTGCCAGAGCGCTTTGATCATATCGCAATCGGCAGAAAGGAGCGGTAAGTGTTAAAGGAAATAAACCAAACAATGCGAAGTGCGAAGTGAGATGGGGAAAAAGTTGCAATTTGTGATTTGCGATGTGGTGACATGGTGGTGGGACTGGCGACAGAGTACAGAGGATATCGTAATCGACGTCGGGAGCGGTAAGTATTAAAAGAAAATGAAAACGATACGAAGTGCGAAATGCAACGGGATAAAATCTGCGAAGTGCGAAATGCAATATCGCATTCACAATATCGAAAAGTTGGGGGGGGATAGTGGAAGTGTTGTTCAGGAAAAGTTTGCGAAGTGCGATTGCAACGCAGGAATTGCGGTAAGTCGTAAAGGAAAAGGGAAAAGGTGCAATGTGTAAAGTGCGATTGCGAAAATGGCAAAGGTTGCGATCTGCGATGAGCGAAGTACGATAGCGGAGATTTCGAGGAGGAAAGGCGGAGGTCAATGTTTGATGGTTTTTCAAGCGTTTTGCGTTAAAATGGTAAAGGTGAGGTGAAAAGGGAAAATCTCTGAGATGTTGAAGAATGACAAAGGAAAGGGAAGGGGTTCTGCAATGGCTGAGATGTGATAATCTAGAAAGTCCAAGGTAAAAGAGCACATGCAAAACTTTAATGGTTTCTATGAATAAAAAGGGTGCGACAGCTGATAGGAAGAGAAAATAAGGAGGGAAATGGAGCGTAACAAAGGTGTTTGGAAGTGTAACACAGAGATGGAAAATGAGGCGGGGAGACGCCACGAAGCTGCTCTGGAGCTTTATCACTAATTCCTGCAAACAACTTTGCTGGTCTATGCACGATAAACAGGAAAATGCATGAAAATGCAATACAGAAAGGAAGGCTGAAAATGGTAACGAAACTCTACTTTTAATCTCAAAAATTGTGAAAAAAATTAGTTTTTGGGTCTGGGGGAAGATTCGCCCTCCTCGAGCCCTATTGACAAAGATGAGAAGGGGGTCTTGATCCACAAATTTTTAGTTTTCCTCTATTCTATTACTCTCATAAGCGAATGAAAAACTATAGTAGCACACTGAAAGAAAAACTAAACAAAAATGCAACTATCAAAAGCAAAACTAATTGAATGACAGAAAGCAGAGAACGAATACACCAGAGAGGCTGAGGCACATGGATTGGGCCCTAACCCATGATCCTAGCTCTCTGAAACTTAAATCAGTAAAATGAAATCAGTCTGCTCATTTCATAAAAGAATAACCTCATACATTTATGAAATTTTGATCACTGAGTAAAATAAAAATCTCAACAGCTTGCAACAAATTTCAAACTAGAATCGACCCCCTTCCTAGCTATATCTCTACTCTATTTATTCTATAGGGAAGATACCAACAGATCCCTAGAAAATGGTGATTTATTCCACTTGACTCCAAGTAAACAAAGATTGGGTTCACTCCTCTTTGAGTTGCTTTCCTGCCTCTAGAATTCAAATTGCCAGAGAGAATCCTTTGGGATCCTTTGGCTGTCTTTGGAATTCGAACTGCTGGAGAGAATATTTGGGATCCTTTGGCTACCTTTGAGAGTTAAGGAGGGTGAAAAATACTCCTATAATTTCTCCTTGATGTCTCCTCCAAGTCTTTATGATAAAATCCTTATAAAAATGCTAATAATTCATGATTTTTTGCACTCAACCTCATATTAGGTACTCAGAGTATGTTAGCCTTAATCACCACCTATACTAGCATCATAAAACCAAATAATAATAAAAATGCAAGAAAAAGAGATCTAAGAAGGCAAAAAGGTTACTATTAACCCCTCCAAATATGTCTAATGATGGAGCTCATCAATCATCACCAGAATATCTAAGTGTGTGGTGAAAACTCTTTGGAGCCCCCCTTAGTAGGGGTTCAGGGGAAGCACCCCTAAAGAGAATATTTCTGAAATTTTCCTTGTAAGATATTTTAATTTCATAGTAAATTTGGATTTTTCATGATTAGGCCATAGATCTTACGGTAGATGTTATGTTAGTGTTTTCCCCCCTAAAAGGAAACCCTATTTTAATGGGAGAATTATGTTGTCGTTATGTATTATTGAGAGATCACTATAATTGAGGGAGAGGAGATTGTGAGAGAGACTAGAAGAGGTTGCAGTGAATTTGTTGTAGGTTATAATCCCTTCATTTTACTTGATAGAATACAAAGAAGGATTGGTTATTTCTCTGTGGATATATTCCAAATCGGTTGAACCACATATATTTGTGTCTCCTTTGTATTGTTTCATTCTATGTTTTAAATATGCATTCATTTTGATTGTATTGCTTTGTGATTTTATTCCTAACAACTAATATCAAATTCGAAGGTTTATTTGGTGGATATAATTAATAAGAAAGAAGGGTTCCTAGTTCGAGTGGGAGCAATGGTTAGAGTCGAGAAGTTTAACGACCACAATGATTGTGCGGAATATCAAAGAAGTCAATGATTGTGAAATATGAATAATGTGAGATTCTTGAGAGAAACGCACTAGTGACAATACAGTTATGCTTGACAGTATTGATTACTTTCAACATTTCGGAAGAAAAGACAAAGAGTTTGATAAAAAAATTGGCTAAATTGTATGAAGAACCCTCAATTCCAACAAGGTATTTCTTCTGAACAATTTATTTAATATGAAGATTTAAAAATGTGGGTCTATTTTTGATCATATAGCTGAATTTAACACGTCACCAGTCAAATGAATTTTTTGGGAGTATAATTTTATGATAAGGTTAAGGCCCTTTTGATTTACTGCTCATTTCCAAAAAATTGGAATTTCTTAGTCATGGTTGTGAGTATTTATATTTCTGGCTCTAACACTTTAAAGTTTAATGATGTTGTTGGTTTTATCCTTAGCAAGAAAATTTGACAAAAAAGCACAAGGAATATGTCAGGCAATTCTTTGACTATAGAGAACAAGGGAAGACAAAAGGAGAGGGGCAAAAGAGTCTAAGGAATCATGGAAAGTCTAAGAAAGGAATATCTAAAACAAAAAGAGGGTTGGAATGTTGGCATTGTGAGAAGAAAGGACACAAGAAGAAATATGTTGGTCTCTAAACTTTTAAAAAAGAGAGAGAAACATGGAAAACATGAGAATAATAATAAGGAAGCAAATGTAGTAGGTGGTGTGTTATAAGATGCTTTAAATCTTTAAGTAGATAACATTGTTTATTCTTGGGTGATAGGCTCAATGGATTCATTTCATACCACACCCCGTAGGATACAACATTGTGGCATCATAGACTCAGGCACATGAGTGAGAATGGGGTGCAGATTCTATACTCAAGGAAATTATTACCAAATTTGAAGTAGGTTGATTTATACTTTTCTAACCATTGTATTTATGGAAGAGTCAGATTTCTTAGAGTTGTCAACAAAAATAATAGTGAAAATTCAAATCTTGTGTATATAGATGTATGGGGACCAATTCAAGTATCATCTCTTGGTGGCTCTTATTATTATGATACTATTATTGATGATGCAACTAGGAAAACTTGGGTTTATTACATTAACAACAAATATGATTCCATTGATATTTTTATAAAATGGAAAACTTCAATTGAGAATGACATAAGCGATAAGTTGAAGTGTATAGAAACAGATAATGGAGGTGAATATTGCAACAAGGAGTTTGATAGTTACTATTCATAACATGGGATTCATAAAGAGAAGACAGTTCCAGGAACACCATAAGAAAATGACATGTCAGAAAAAATGAATAAGAAAATTATAGAATAGGAAAATTATAGAACATGCAAGGAGTATTACTTGCAAGATTGCTCTTACAATTTTGGTCAAATGTTGTTGATATTTCTATTTACTTAATAAATATAAAGCCATCAATTTCCTTAAATGGTGGCATTCCAAAAGAGGTATAGACCAGTAAAAAGGTAAACGGTTCATTTTTAATACTTTTAGTTGTAAAACATTTATCCATATTAATACTTTTAATTGTGAAACATTTATCCATATTAATGAAAAAAATAAAAGAAACATTAACACAAAATCCAAAATCCAAGTAGTGTCATATTATTGGATATAAAAATGATTTTGACTATCGGTTATAAAATTATGAATTTATCACAAAATCACTAGAAATAAATATGTGGTATTTAATGAAAATGTCATATGTGGTATGTGGTACAAAAATCATTTTCATAAAAAGAAACAAGAAGCATATATACCTTTCCTAGACGAGAAGTTGGACTTTGCTTAAGGCATACCTTTTATTTCACTAGTTTCTTTTGGGATTACTTAAACAATTTTTTTATTTCCTTTTATAATTTATGAAGTGTTCTTTCCAATGAATAAATTTAACCTATAAAAACATTTTTAATAAGTCACATCTATATTTCCAAATATAAAGCAAAGTTTCCACCTAAAATTCATTTCACATTTTACTGTTATCTTTTTCAATCCAAAGCTGTGTTACTTAATACCTCTTTCTAAAGTACACAAATTTTAACATTTATTTTTATATAATTATTATTCACTGAACACATAATATTATTAATGTTATGGGACCAGATTGGTGAATGAAATTTGCCTATTATAATATTTTATAAGGGTTTAAGTCTTATCTAATTTTTTGTTTTATCAATATTTTATATTTTATAGTTTTGAAAGTTTTTAATAAATGTTTTTTTAATAAGATATTTATTATATTTATTAGGTATAGTTTTTAATTTTTGCATTTATATTTATTATTAAAAAGTTAATTAAGGTGGTTAAGAGGAATGGTATTTTTTTTATTATTTATATTTAATTTTTATAAATGATATGTTGAGTTTTATCATTAAGACTTTGTAACTTCTACAATTGGCTCTTACTCTTAATGTTTTCCATGAGATTTGAATCTAAGGCTTAATGTGTTGGCTATGGAGCTTGATTATTTTTCTGATTTAGATTTCTTGTTTTTAGTCGCATTTGGACCTCAATTCCTTATGAGGGGCACAAGGGACTTACCCCCTAAGTATCATCACCAAGATATCTAAGGGTGTGGTGACTACTCTTTGGAGCCCCCCTTGGTAGGTATTTAGGGGAAGCGCCTCTAAAGAGAATATTTTGGAAATTTGCCTTGTAATATATTTTAATTTCATAGTCAATTTGGACTATTCATCATTAGGTCATTGATCTTACAGTAGAAGTTATGTTAGTGTTTTATTCCCTAAAATACAACCCTCTTTTTATGAGGGAATTGTGTTGTCGTTACGTATTATTGAGATAGCATTATAATTGAGGGAGAGGAGACTATGAGAGAGACTAGAGGACATTGTAGCGAATGTGTTGCAGGTTATAATCTCCTCATTTTACTCGATGGAATACAAAGAAGGACTGGCTATTTCTATGTGGATATATCCCAAATTGGTTGAACCATGTATATTGGTGTCTCCTTAGTATTGTTTTATTCTATGTTTTAAATTTGCATTCATGTATTGCTTTGTGATTTTATTCTAACAACCAATATTAGAGTCAAAGGTTTATTTGGTGGATAGAATTCATAGGAAAGGAGGTTTCCTAGTTCAAGTGGGAGCAATGGTGAAAAATATTTTTAGAGTTGAGAAGTTTAATGACCAAAACTATCAATTATGGAAGATGCAAATGGAAGATTATCTATATCAAAAATATTATTTTCTACCTTTTGGAAGAATATCAAAGAAACCAAAGAGTGTGAAAGACGAGGAATGTAAGATTATTGAGAGAAATGCACTAGGAACAATACAATTATGCTTGGCAACATTCATTAATTTCAACATTTTGAAAGTTAAGAAAATAAAGAGTTTGATGACAACATTGGCTAAACTATATGAAAGACCCTCAATTTGAGCAAGCCATTTCTTACGAAAAAATTATTTAATATGAATATCTGAGAAGGTGGGCCTAATGATGATCATGTAAATGAATTTAACACGTTCATTAGTTAAATGATTTTTGTAGGAGTAAATTTTGACATTGAGGTTAAGGCCCTTTTGATTTAGTGTTCATTTCCAAAAAAATGGAATGGCCTAGTCATGGTTGTGAGTAATTATGTATATGGTTCAAATACTTTGAATTTTTATGATGTTGTTGGTTTTATCCTTAGCAAGAAAATGTAACAAAAAAGCACAAAACAATGTAAACTTTGAAATGGGAACTATAAACTCAAAACAAGAACTCTAGCCAAAAACAACCTAAAAACAAATAATGTTGATGTTGGAATACTGTAATGCTGGAAATCCTTAAAATTTTGACAATTTTTCAACCATGACATTATGGAAAAAAATTAACTAAAAAAACTTTAAAAATTAATACCTGAATGAAAGAGTCAATATTCCAGGAGCAGTTTCTTTTTTAAATTCTAAAAATATGATGACTTTAAAATCTTATCCTAAGACAACTTGACACATTGCAACAAAAATTTAAAAGACAACCATAAAATTGACACAAAATATAGGAAAACTCGACCCATTGAAATGAAAACTTTAATATAAACCATGAAATTTACACATTGTGCAGGCGGACTCAATCTTTAGAAAGGAAACTTAAAAATCAATAATCAAATTGATACATAATGGGATCGGGTTGCTAGTTGAGGATCGACACAGACCCTATAGGAAAAAATAAAATAAAACAATATAATAAATAAATATATAAAAATGAAAAATAGAAAAAGAAAACAAAAATTAAAACATTGAAAAATAAAAATAAAAGAAAAAAGAAAATAAAAAAGGAAAAATAAAGTTAAAAAAATAATAAGAAGAAAATAAAAATATATATTAAAACATAAAAAATAAAAAAACATGACAAAATAAAAAGAAAAACACAAAAAATTTAAAAAATAATAAGAAGTAGATAATAATATATATCAGAACATGAAAAATGGAGCGCGAAGGAGCTAGGTCATACGAGTTAGGGTTTCATGGATACTTCACGGTTGCTGCTCTGAGGCTCTCGATGACCTGGAGGGGCTTCCATGGTTTCGTTGACATGGCCCCAAATCGACAACAGTTCTTAGAAGGTGGTCTTTGGAAAGGGCAGACTAATCTTCTACGCTTGACTCTTCTGGAACATCCAATAGCTGAACCCTAAAACTCATCGACACTCCTACACGCCGCACAAGAGACCCTTGTCTGCAGCAAAGCCATCAAATGTAATACAGATGTGTTGAGGCTATATCACTTGATTTACCCGATAAGGTATGAACAACACTATGACTTGGGGTTTGCTCTGGTTTATCAATGGCGAAGGTTGGTGGCTCAAAGCCCTGCAAACTCTTCTCTCATTTGGATGCGACTTACATTACTGCCTAACCCAGGGAAGGGGGCTAGGATCCCCTCAAGCCATTGTGCACATAAAGGTTCTACCAGGGGGACTCGCATGGACAAAAAACGGTGGGATTAAACGACAACATTTATCAAATACCTTAGACTCAAACAAGGATAATGGGGCACACATAGAGGAAATTCAGCTCGCCCTCGTCTTTGTTACGCCAACACAAGGTGCATGGCGCAAGGTCGAGAAGTAGGAGGGGAGAAAAAATTGATCTTCTCCTCTTTTGTATTTTTATGATCTCTTGTATGTAAATTGAACACCAGTCTTGACTGGTTGTTGGACAACTACCAACGGATGCAACATGTAATTTTATTTTCATTAATAAAATTACAAATTTTTCCTTGGAAAATTTAAAACATAAAAAATGGCAAAAAAAAAAAAAAAAATATATATATATATATATATATATATATATATATATATATATATATTACAAATGTGTAAAACCACATATTAAAACAACAAAAAAACAAATCAAACATTAGATTTTTTACCTAAAACACAAAATACACTTCAAAAAAGAAGAAGATAAAATACAAAAAAATATTTCAAAACAAACATAATTAAAATAATAATAATAATAATAATAGAAGATTAACCCTTAAAAACAAAAAAATACAACCAATAAATAAATAAATAAATAAATATATATATATATATATATATATATATATATATATATATATATATATATATATATATATATATATATATATATATATATATATATATATATATATATATATATATATATATATATATATATATATATATATTAATTAATTTAATTTATAAATAAATAAATTTAAAATAGTAGAAAAACAAAACATAATAAAAACAAAATTTTAAAAATGAGAAACACAAAAAAAAACTTAAAAATACTGAAAACATAATAAAAACAAAAATTTTTAAAAATGAGAAAAAAAAAGCAGTAAAAAAATATAATTAAAACAAAACATAATTAAAAAAAATTAGAAAACTCAATTAAAAAAAAAACATTAATAAAAGTAAAATTTAAAAAATATATATTAAAATTAAGCGAGCCTAGCCCAGCGGCTGCGTGCGGGGGCTCCCACGGTCACCGAGCTTAGTGGTCAAGTGGCAGGCCTGACTCCAAGAGTCGGCCTACCACCCATGGTCGCTCGGCCGCCCAGCCCAACAACCATAGAAGGTAGGCCAACTCTCTTGTGCGGCTCCCATGACCACCCAAACCAGCGGTCGAACGGTTGTGGGAGTTGCGTGCGCAGCTCCCACGACTGCCCAATCGAGCGGCCCTGGGCAGTAGGCCGATTCTGAGAATCGGCCAGCCGCCTAGGGCTGCTGGGTTGGGCAGTCATGGGAGCTGTTGCGCAGCTCCCACGGCCACCCAACCCAAGGTCGCTCCGTCGCTAGACTGGGGCCGACTTAATTTTAATTTATTTTTTCAATTTTGCTTTAATTAATGTTTTTTTTATTACTTTTTTCTATTTTTTTATTATGTTTTTTTTTTTTTTAATTTTCAAATGTTTTTTTTTTTAATTTTTTATTATAATCCTTTTAATTTTAATTATGTTTTCCAAAAAAAATGATCTTTTATTTTTTTATTATGTTTTGTTTTAGTTATGTTTTTTTATTAATTTTAATTTATTTTTTACCTCTGTTCTTTTTTTTTCTTTTTTAACATATTGTTTTAAAAATTTTAATCGTTTTTTTCTTTTATTTTTAATTATCTAAATAGGTTCTATTATTTTTAGGTTATCTTTCTCTAATTTTATTATTATTATTATGTTTGTTTTGAAATATTTTTATGCGTTTTCTTATTTTTTTTATTTGTTTTTAAGTTAATTTTTGTTTTGTTTTGTTTTGTTTTTTTTTTTTTTTTTTTTAAATGTTAGATTTGTCTTTATGTCGTTTTCTACATATGTTTTTATATTCGTGTTTTTTTGCCATATTTATATGCAATGTTTTTTTTCTTTTTTTTTTAAATTCTAATATATATTATTATCTATTTCTTATTATTTTTTAAAAAGATTTGTGTTTTTCCTTTTATGCTGCTCAGGTGTTTTTTTTTTTTTTTTTAATTTTTTAATATATGTTTTTATTTAATTATTATTATTTTTTAAACTTTTGTATTTTTTTTTTTTTCAATGTTTTATATTTTGTTTTCTTTTATATTTTTCATTTTTATATATTTACTTATTATTTTGTTTTATTTTATTTTTTTCCCATAGGGTCTGTGTCGACTAGCAACCCGATTCCATTATTTGCTAATTTGATTGTTGATTTTTAAGTTTTCGTTGTAAAAGATTGAATCCTCCCACACAATGTGGTAATTTCATGGTTGATATTAAATTTTTCATTTCAATGGGTTGAGTTTTCCTACACTGTGTGTCAATTTGATGGTTGTCTTTTAATTTTTTTGTTTCAATATGTCAAGCTTTCTTAGGATAATATTTTAAAGTCATCATATTTTTAGCATTTGCAAAGAAAAACAAAAAAAACTTGTTTGGAAAACCCTTAAAAACTAATAACTGAGGACGAAAAACACTAAGAGTCAAGACAATTGAAAAATTGTTAAATAATCAACATTTAAAAAAATTTGTGTATACTTAGGACATAAGAACATTTAAAGTGTCAAAATTGTCTTTAAAAAAATAAATGTTGATTCTTTTCAAAATCTGCATAAAAATCATCGACATTAAATTTTTTTTTGACACTTTATACATTAGAAAATTTAAAGTGTAAAAAATAAGCCCTCTAAAAATAGGGGCCGATGCTGCATCAATACTTTTAAAAATCAACATGAAAATCACTAACACTTAAAAAAAAAAATTATACTTGATACATAAGATAATTTAAAGGGTCAAAAATATGCTCCAAAAAAAAGTGTATTCTGGATGAGCATTTTTCGAAATCGGATTACTTTTGATACCAAAAGTGGGTACTCTGCCATTTCTCATTTTAAATTTACAATTTTACAACTAAGATGTTAGGTAATGCTTTGACTATAGAGAACAGGGGAAGACAAAGAGAGGCGAAAGAGCCCAAGGAATCATGGAAAGTCTAAGAAAGGCATATACAAAACCAAAGGGAGGTTGGAATGTTGGCATTGTGGGAGAAATGACACAAGAAGAAAGATTGTTGGTCTCTAAAAATTATAAAAAATAAATGAGAGAAATGGAAAACAAGAAAATAATAAGGAAGCAAATGTATTAGGTGTTGTGTTATAAGATGTTTTAACTCTTTCAGTAAATAACATTATTGACTCTTGGGTGATAGACTCAATGGCTTCATTTCATGCCACACCTCGTAGGAATTAATAATGTGGCATCATAGACTCAGGCACATGAGTGAAAAGAAGATTCTCTACTCAAGGAAATTATTAACAAAATTGAATTTGGTTGATTTAGACTTATATGGCCATTATATTTATGGAAAACAAAAAAGAGAGAGATTTTTTAGAGTTGGGAAGGAAAATAAGAGCAAAAAAAAGTTCAAAGCTTGTGCATATAGATGTATCGGGACCTACTCAGGTATCATCTCCTGGTGGCTCTTGTTATTATGTTATTTTTATTGATGATGCAACTAGGAAAACTTGGGTTTATTACGTTAGCAATAAATATGATGTCATTAATACTTTTATAAAAATGGAAAAATTTGGTTGAGAATGAGATATAAAGATAAGTTGAAGTGTATCGAATCGTACAATGGAGGTAAATATTGCAAAGAAGGTTTTTATAGCTACTATACATACTATCGGATTTGTTGGCTCATAATCGCACCATCGCACACAAAGTGGAGAAGGAAAAAGGAAGGGAAATCCTAACTATCAAAGAGCTTCAAATGAATCTATCTGCCTTTTAATTTAGTTGAAAGAGGAAAGTGTCGTTGATTAAGTACGATGGTGAGCAAAATCCTTACTACCCTCATTCATTCCATCTACCCCCTTCCTACCCTTCATTTGTCCTAAATCTGAACTTCAACGATCTAAATACCATTTATCCCTTTTCATTTTTATTTTCCCCAAGTCATTCCCTTTTATTTCATGACCGCACACTCAAATTGCTTTTCGCATCGGCCAAATCCCAAAATCCTTTAATTGTCGTCTCCTACAAACCTTTCGAAATGCAATATGCGATGAAGTGGGACCCATTCACTTGTCACACTTCCTTTCATTTAATTTCCCTTATAAATCATTAAGCTTCACCATCCGCTTTCCCAATTCCCCGATTGCAATTAAAGTGGGGTCATTTCTCCCTGACACGTCACCTTTTCCCCATCATCCATCGCACATCACTAAATATAAACTTCGCAGATCGGTGATTATAACTTTTCGCGCTTCGCGCAATTTGTAACTTACCTTTTAAGCACCCGTAAAGTATCTTGTTTAAATTGCGATGCGGGGCCCCACCTCCATCTGCCACGTCATCTTCCCCACTCCCACACTTCGCCCTTCGTAGGTTTTAACGTTTAACCCCTGCCTGCTCCCACATAAAACTTGCACTCTGTGATTTGCGGGCGCGGGTCCCACTGCCTTGCCACGTCATCAATAGCCCTCCTATGGCCTGTCTTTCGCCCATTTCAATGATAAAAAGTCCCGCTAAATTCATTTCCGCTTCCGCCATTCATGTCCCCTCTGAATCTGGTTCTGATTTGCAATTTAAAACACAGCATGGGATTTTGGGTGGAACTTGCAGTATGGTTTATTCAATTTCCACAGGATAACCTCCGCTAAAGAGTCCAGCACACATAGCACAACTAGCTATTCCACAACGGGAAGTGGAAATCATGAGAGTTAAGGAGTGGAAGATGCCGAAGAGCAGATGGAATTATATGATGAAGGTCGGACCGCTCGCCTGTTCTTAGCCACTTCTCGCCACTCCTTTGAATATTTTGGAATTTTCCCTCCCTGGCTAACTATTTTGTTTATTTTTACTGTTAAGATAGTGATGTTTTGCGGGTAAAATCCCGATTGTACCCAAGTTTGTTTTGATTTTTCTGTTGCAGGAGTGATTGCTTGATGCACGCTCTGATAGTTTGTTAGGATATTTTGGTTTCACTTGTGTGGGTCAATCATGACAAAATATTCAATCATAAACCCTGTAGGAGAACTCTATATGTAGTGAGTTCTAAGATGAAAGAAGGGTTCTAGAATTTTGAAGAAATCTGTTGTAGTTTTGTATGATTGTGCTCCCTGTGCTCTGGGACACATATTTAGGAGCGTTGTTTAAACTTAATGTGATATATAGTTGTTATTTGGATTCCAGATGGAGCAGTGAATAGTATGTATCTGTTTCCTTCTGTTATTAGTAATCTCCTTTTTTATGTGTAATCATCTTTCATGCTATGTTGCTTTGAACGTTTTGTGTAAGGTAGCTGCCGGTGGTCTGCAATTTTATTCATGAATTCGTGTTTGTATAACGCTCAGGTGTTAATGCTCATGTATTAAGCTTGATGCACTCCCTTAATTCGCGCTCCACGAACCTCTGTTGTTGTCCATACCTCATTCATATATGTTTCTCCGATTTTACAAGCAGTGCGATTCTTAACTTTAAGCCTGCCTCTTGTGATCTTTTTTGTTCTCTCTCAACGCTTCGCATATTTTTAAAGTTTCGTCTTCATTGTTTTATACTTGGCCCATTTAAAATCCATCAAGCATCATAGCTCTCCCCGAGCCTCTTCCAAGTATAGAATTCACATGACTCATGGCTCAAAATGGTATTCTCCATTTTTGAATCACCAAAACCATTATTCTCTTGACCAGATTCCGTCGCAGGCATTCATACAAATGTCCATATTTAACTCGATTTTAAGATGTCCTAGCAATCGGTCTTTTGCACTCAAGACCTGCCTCAGAGAGAAAATAGGATCTTAAGGTAGGAAGACAGCTTCCGTGAAATGTTGTTGATATTGTTATTAACTTAATAAACATAGGGCCTTCAAGTTCCTTAGGTGGTGGCATTCCGGTGAGAAGGCATGGACATGTGAAAAGATAAATTGTCTATTTTTTAATACTTTTTATTGTGAAACATTTGTCCATATTGATAGAGAAAATAAAAGAAACCTTGATGCAAAATCCAAGAAGTGTCATATTATTAGATATAAAAATGATTTTGGCTATCGCTTATGGGATTAAGAATTTATCACAAAATAATTAGGAGTAGATATATGGTATTTAATGAAAAGTTCATGTACAAATATCATTTGCATAGAAAGAAACAAGAAGAGGAAAAAACATAATACTCAATGCTTGATGAATTCGAAGAGAAATGAATTCCAAAGGTGCCAAAAATTCAAAATGTTCAACAAAAACAACATGTACTTCAAACTACTACAAGTGTTGTTAGAAGATCAATCAAGTTAAGTAGACCCCTTGAATGATACTATTTTTCATTGTATTATGTATTGTTGACCAATTTTGGTGAACGAAAAATATCTGAATATTTAATGTAGCTAAAAACCAGAATAAATGGGAGCAAGGAATAAAAGAAGAGATGGACTCTTTGGTGGATAACCAAACTTAGGACTTGGTCACTTTACCTACTTATTATAGGGTCTAACATGTTGCATATAAATGTGTTGAAAATAAAACTAAATAATTCATTTGTTATGAAGGATTTGGGTGTTGCAAAGCAAATCCTTGGTATGAGAATAACAAGATACAGGAAAAATAAAAAAATAACATTGTCTCAAAGTGAGTATATAGAAAAGGCATTTGAAAATTGAAAATGAAAGTTTTAAAACCAATTAGTAGATATAGGAGGAGATAGAATCCATGTTCAAGGTTCTATATTCATAACCAATGGGAAACTTAATGTCTTGATGTGCACAAGGCTAGATATTGGACATGTAGTAGCATTGTGAGCAAGCATATGAACAATCTAGGTAAGGAGCATTGGAATGCACTAAAGCGGATTCTTATGTATTTGAGAGGTCCACTACTTAGGAATTATGCTAAATTGGAGGTTCAAACATTGTTTTGTAGGGATATGTTAACTCAAATATGGTAGGTGATATAAACAAAAAGATGAACACCACAAAAATTGTTTTTACTATAGGTGACTCACAATAGTAAGTTGGATTTCAAATTTGCATAGAGTTGTTGCACTTTCAATAACATAAGCAAATTATGTTGTTGACATAAAGTCTAGTAAAGAGATGATTTGGTTACCAAGGCTCATGGAGGAATTTGGAAAGAAGAAAGAGAATATCATGTTGTATAGTGATAGTGAGAATGCCATTCATCTTGCAAATAACTCAACCTTTCATTCTAAAACTAAGCATATTTGTTTAGGTAATGTTTCATTTCATTAATTTTGGAAGATGGACAATTGAAGTTGGAAAATATACATACTAGCTAGAATCTTATAAACATGTTAACGAAGGTAGTAGCGAAGGATAAATTGAGTTTCTGCTAAACTTTAGTTAGTCTTCAAGCATGATTATGAATATTAGAAACTATCCAGGTCCAAATTTGAAGCATAGTCCAACGAGTGCATAGTAGAAGTGAAGTTTTTGTAAGTCTCTAAGTGGGATATTATTCGTTGTGGAGCCTAATTATATTCCTATTTTATAGGTCTTTTTTTAGTTTCTTTTGGACCTCGGTTCCTTATTGAGGGTATCAGGGGGCATGCCCCCCTACTATTGTCGCTAGGGGGTCCATGGAGGTGGGGTGGAGAAAAATATTTAGAGCCCCACTAGCGGTGGTTTGAGGGCAGTTCCCTTGAAGATATTGTATTTTTTGTAGAAAATACACATAGATTCAACTGATCTTATAATATGCTAAAACAAAATACTTGAATCTATTCTAAAAATTGCATAAACCAATTACGATCGCACAATCACATGAACAAGAAAGAGAAAAAAATTCATTCTCACAACACAAAGATATATCTAGGGAAAGCCTCTAATAAAAACCCTACTATATGTATATTGCATAAAGTCAAGAATATGAAACAATACAATGCTTCTCTCAGGCTTGACAGCTCTCTGCATTATCTTTGACTGTTTCACTACCAACCCGTGCACAAGCTTCTCTTGGCACACCTTTCTCTCACAAGATTGACACATAAGCGTGTTCTTCCTATTGCTTGGTCTCACCAACTCGTGATCACCAAAACAATGATTAAACTTGTGCCTTCATCCCTCCTTTTAAAGATAGTTTTCTCTAATTAAGGAATGATTTATTTTAGGCCTTCTTTTGACTGCATGCACCACTTGTACAATTTGGATGATTATACAATTGATAGTACTCTTCCCTTTAAATCCAATCCGAACTGGGTCTTTCTCAGAAGTGGCATTCATGAGTTATTTATGAGTGAATTATCATTTATCTGATTGATCACTGCATTTCAATTAAATCTAATTTACTTCACTTGACCTCTCACTAGTTCCTCCATCAATTAGAACTAGTTAAAATGATTTTAACTCAAATAATTAAGTTAATTAATTACAACTCAAAATAAATCATAACTACGCCCCCTAAAACTTAGGGAACACTCTACATGCCTCTAGTTTTACCCTCAACTCGAATTGACTGAGCTAACTAAGTCTTCCTAACTCAGTTAACTCGTACAAGTTGTCATGTGATGTGGAAGTATAATTTCCTTCTAATTTAATTAAGGGAAAATTAAATTATAATTTATTTTGATGTCATTTTCAATGTTTCTTACTTCCATTTTTAACACTCCCTCTCAACAAGAAATAAATTCAACTCTATCTTGATCTAGTACCTTTGGAGTGTTCTGCATGCAACACTTCTATCTAGTGTTTTTTCTACTGCAACTTCTGAAACTTAAAAGCATCCAAATTGAATCAGTATGATGCACCTGTCACCAGAGTCTCTGACTGCTACTAGCTACTGCACTATCAACTAAAAAAATTGTGTTGTTGTTGACTCTGCATTGTTTCCAACTCTGCTCTGCACTCCCCAGCTTCTTATGGCTGCTAATCTATGCATCTGTCACTTCGACATCTGACTACATCAGCCACCACTGATTCATCCTGTTACTGTGTACTGTGGGCTCCCATAGCAAGGTAATGATCCATGAGACAAGACATCTCAATGGACCTTTCCCAAATTTTTGCACTCTTGGGACTATGACTTTACATCGCCCCACCTCTCTCCTGGAGTTATGGTTGCATGTTCTCCCTTTGCCCACTTGGCTCCAAATTCCCCCCTGCTGGAGGTCTTTGCTTAAGTGGATGCTTCCACTCATTCTCCTCTTTGCTTCTTTAATTGTGGTTGCTCCACAAATTTTTGAGGCTTCTTCTGACACTACATGTTGAGAGGTAATTCATGCTCCCTCTCAACGACAAAGTCTCTAACCTTTGCCTTGCTCCTCAAATATTTTCATGCGTCTTCGACCTCGAGTGCATACAGGTTCTTGACTCGCACACCGATATGTTTCACCTGTCTCATGGTGATATGTCTAATTAAAACCTTCCCTTTTATAAATATCACATAGTATAGGATCTTTGGAAACTGTAATTGTCCCGTTGCCACAAAATTTTCTGACCAAAAAAAAAAAAATGAAGAAGAAGAAGAAGAAGTTTATTTTAAATTGACGATATCTCCCTCATCCAAACTCCAATTTGGTTGTTTTTTCGCAAGGAATACAAATCTGCTATTTGTTTTTGAAAATTTTGCACAAAACTTTTCATATCTTCTCTACAAATTCGCCGCCCAAAAAATTCCTGCTCTGGTACCATGTAGAAAATCCACATAGATTCAACTGATCTTGTAATATGCTAAAACAAAATACTTGATTCTATTCTACAAATTTTGGAAACCAATTATGATCGCACAATCACATGACAAGAAAGAGAAAGAATTTCAATCTCACAACACAAATATGTATATGGGGAAAGCTTCTACTAAAAACCCCTCTATTGGTATATTGCATAAAGTCAATAATATGAAACAATCCATTGCTTCTCTCATGCTTGAGAGCTCTCTGCACTATCTCTTACTATATCACTACCAACCTATGCAAAAGCTTCTCTTGGAACACCTTTCTCTCACAAGATCCACGCAAAAACTTGTGTTTCCTATTGCTTGGTCTCACCAACTCGTGCTCGCCAAAACAATGATTAAACTTGTGCCTTCATTCCTCCTTTTAAAGGAAATTTTTTCTAATTAAGGAATGATTTATTTTAGGCCTTATTTTGACTGCATGCACCACCTGTACAATTTGGATGATTATACAATTTATAGTACACTTCCCTTTAACTCCAATCTCAACTGGCTCTTTCTCAAAACTGACATGCATGATTTATTTGAGTGAATTATCAATTATCTGATTGATCATTGTATGTGAATTAAATCCAATTTAATTCACTTGACCTCTCACTAGTTCCTCCATTACTTAGGACTAGTTAAACTGATTTTAACTCTAATAATTAAGTAAATTAATTACAACTCAAAATAAACGATAATTGGGGCCCCTAAAACTTAGGGAACACTCTACATGCCTTTAGTTTAACCCTCAACTCGAACTGACTTAGCTAACTAAGTATTCCTAACTCAGTTAACTCGTACAAGCTGTCATGTGATGTGGAATTACAATTTCCTTCTAATTTAATTAAGGAAAAAATAAATTATAATATCTTTTGATGTCATTTTCAATATTTATTGTTGCCATTTTCAACAATTTCATGGTAAATATAGATCATTCACACATTGGGTCATGGATCTGAAGGTAGATGTTACGTTAAGGTTCTTTTACCTAAATGGAAACTCTCTTTTTATGAGGGAATTTTATTTTGGTTATGTATTATTGAGATAGCATTGTAACTGAGATAAAGGAAACTGTGAGATAGAGAAGAAGAGGTTGTAGTAGATGTGTTGCAAGTTGTAATCCCTTCATTTTTCTAGAAAAAATAAAAGTAAGGATCGGTTATTTCTCCATGGATGTAGCCCAAATCAGATGAAGCACATATATTAGTGTTTGCTAGGTATTGTTTCATTCTATGGTTTATTTTGGCATTCATTTTTGTTTTATTCCTAAAATGATGGGACTAAACCCCACACAAACCAACTAGTATACACCTCATGGGTTATGTGTGTGCGCGTGATTTTAGAATATATATTTATGAATATTTTGTGCCAATGGAAGTGTTATCTAAGAGGAGAAACATGATAATCATTATATAGAAAAATGGAGACTTATTATTGATTTATCTATCTCTATTGTCATTTCAATAAAAAATAATATAATAGCATTTTTTGGCCTCTTGCCATCAAAATAACTAACAATAAAAAAATGGATGGCAAGAGCCAAGGGCATTGTGATCCTCAAGCTCTATGATCTATAAGCGCTATGATTTGGACATATAAATTCTTATTACAACTCATTGAATAAGTGGATGATCAGTGATTTATAAATACATTAACCCGAATTCCCATGTCGCCTTGTAATACTAAAGGAACATTGCATCTACCATTGTCCCGATGCATGTATTGTTACCTAATCAGAATGTATAGCAGTCAAAGGCCAATATTCATACTGAGAATATTTTGGACATATTTCTTTGTTGATGTAACATTTCTCCATATAAACAACCAAACTTACAGTTTGTTTAACTAAAATTTTCATTGCTAGCATTGGTATATAAATCAAATGCTCAATATAACCTAATTGAAAAATAATAACAATATAGTTTGGTAATAAAACTCACGAATGCACGCTACTCAAATTCAAGATTTCGAATCAATAATAAACTAACATTCAAGATATGTTTTACATGCAGAATTATATGATCACACTTATGAACTAGAATCAACGTTTTACATGGAATCTACTAATTGGAGGACTTATTGACTCTTTCAAAGATTATGTAAATCCAATGTAAATTTTAAAACAACTGTGATGGTAAATCTATAGAAATTGTAGATTTGTGGCAACTGCTACAGAGGATCCATATCAATCACTACTAGTTATATATCTACTACAAATCTAATAAATAATATGTATATCAAAAGCTACAACATGGATACTCAAGATCATTAGAGAAATTTCGAGGTCTAAAATGGGCCTCAAAACAAAAATATACAACCAAAATCAGCTTTATAAGAACCATTAGGATTCAAGATGATGTTGCCAACCATGGGGGATGATGCACCATTTTTTAAGTAAAAAAAAAAAAAAAAGCTCGTATTTTCAACTTATCTCCCTACGGTTTTACTAAAATTTCGAGTAGGAGCACTCGCTGGTTGCAAAAATTAATTCCTCATCTAAGGAGTACCCATGTTGCATATTTTTGATAAAGTTGTGCTGAAAAATGAGAAATACATTATAAACGTGATTGCAATCATGTTTTTTTTGTATTTCTCATTTTTCGTATAGTAGGGTCCATCGAATGTATGCAATGTGGGTACTGATCGTTAGCTAAGAAATTAAATTTTTCATCCAATGATTGCTCCTGCTCGAACTTTGAGTAAAACAATAAGGAGATAATTTGAAAATACAAGTTGAAAAATTAATTTTTTTCTTTTTTCCCTCTAAAATTTGATGATGTAATCTAATCTTCTTTTATTATTGATCAAAAACTGATTTGGGGGAAAAAATTTGCTAAAAATAAAATTTCTTAGAATGGAGTGGAAATTAAACGACCAGATAGGTCTCATCTTCCTAATTCTGGCGCACTTTGTTTCGCTCAAAACGAAGTCCATATTGGAAAGTTAGAGCGTTCTAATTGTTTGGCTAAATAGGTAAATTTTGTGACACAGATGCTTACTAGGTATCCTTATAGCCCAGTCAACAAAAGGTATATTCCAAGGAATATTTCCCAGGTGAACTAGTGAACAGTTGACAAGTGTCGGCAGCGGATTTGGTTAGTGTTGCTTGGACCAGTCAGGTGACGACACGTGGCTAGCTCATAGGCTGCCATGTGATCCCCAAGGTCAAAAGGTTATTTAAATTTTTGGTCAAAATTTTATGGAGGCGTCGGGGTTTGACCCCGTGACCTCTCGCCACACAACACAACGCCTTACTGCCTTTGTTGTCCTTTAGGTATTAAAATACTATGGCAGCCTTATATATTTAAATTCGAACAGTTCAAAAGGCGGGGGTAAAGAGGGGCCAACCCTTGTCCACATGACCACTGCTACGACCATCGGTGGAGTTCTCCATTACTGCGGAATTAAAGTTTTAAAATCTGGCTTAATTAAACTTAATCATATTTATTAGCGCTAATCCAAATTTGTATGCGAATTAACTTAAGCATTGGATTAGTTCATTAACCGTGCTTAATTAGTGTTAACCTCCACTTAGAAGTTAATTGGTAGACCTCTGAAATTGGCAAAAAGTGCCAGTTTAACTGCAGTTAGTTTGCCAAATTTAGCCGAGGTTTTCTAGGTGAAACTGAAAGAGGCATAAATTTTCCCCAGAGAGTTTGTATTCAACTCAATCAGAACCAATATAGGGGTATTGGGGGTGTCCCAGAGCCATTGGATCATATTTGAGAGCCATCAGAGCCTAGGAAATGAATGTATTCAAATTTTTGATCAGTTAATCAAAGAGGGCCAAGCCATTGAAGCTGGTCCAAGGAGACGTAGCCCAGGCGGGGTGAACTCCTTCATCACTATTGTGTAATGTGTTTATTGTATATTATATTCTTTGCAATTTACTTGTTGTTTATGTGTTTTTAAAGCTAATATACTTCATTAATTTCTCATAAAAGACACACAAATTTGACACATAAACCATCTCATAAACTTGCTATTTGACACAATCCTTAAGCACTTTTCTTTTATACTAATGAGGAATTCAGCACAATAAAACTATTTTGTCCTATTGAGATCAAGTCGGTATCAGAGCCACCATTTAGCTCATTTTATCCCAAGTTTATCTCAGGGTTTTCCAAGGTTAGATATAAAATTAGATATTGGTTTTGTATATGTGCAAGGAGAATTTAACTATGTGAAAGTTTATGTGTGTAAGCTGAAGAGAAGAGAAGGTCAAGATTGAGGACCCAACTCTCAAATCATAGCAAAGAAGTTTCTTTCATGCATTACAAGTGTGAAGATGGAAGCTTAATCCAACATTATTTCTAATCAATATTCCTTAGCAAGACTCTTTGATGAAGAGATGTTGCAGGAGCTCTTCATCATGAGAGATATGCTGCAAGAGATGGTTGAAGATGGGAAGGAGAGCAGTAGGCTTCAGGAGTAGTTGATGGCCATGAAGGAGGAGAAGAAAGAGCTTCTTGAAAATATGCATGAGATGGAGACTCAACTCCATATTGCAAATGAAACCCTAGCAAAGATGAATGAGATGGAGATTCAACTCCATTATGTCAGGGAAACCCTTGCCAAGTATGTGCATGAAAATGAGGTATGAAAATCAAGTTTATGTTCAATTTCCTCTCAAGATGAATTTTTTGGTGTTTTTGAAAGACACACTAGTGGAATAGGGTCCCAATTGTTAAAAAAATGGGCTATGAAGGTAAATGGTTAAGCAAACATGCACAAGGAATTATAAACCCTATTGTTGTTGAGGGAAGGTCTAGGTACATGGGTGTAGGTTTTGGTGAACAAGATGATGTAGAGTACTCAAAAAATATGGCTTCAAGAAAGGCTTCCATTACATATTCACTACCTCAAGATTATGTTCGTGGAGAATACAACAGGTTGACACCTACTGTCGAAGAGATTGCTTTTAGCCATGCAAGTAGTGTTTATGGACAACAAGAAGATGGAGAATGCTCCAAAGCCAAGGAGGCACATGAAGGAGTTCCAAGAAATACTTTCATTACATGTTCATTACCTCAAGCTTGTCAAGTTTGTGTTCATGAGGAATGCAAAGGTTTTACACCCACTTTTCAAGAAGATGCTCATAAGCATGCAACTAATGGAAATGGAAAACAAGAGGATGTTGAAAGCTACAAATCCATTGAAGCCATTGTTGGTATTCTGAAAAGAGCCACTACCTCATAAAATTCACCTCCTCAAGAAGGCGACAAAGGTGAATGTGAAATGTATAAATCTGTCTTTAATCAAGTTACTTTTAATTATGATAAACATGGAAAAACCTCATAAGATTTGGAGAAAATTTACATGTTCCTTTTGTGGTTTGAATAACCATACTGTTTCAAGGTGTTGGAAGAAGATAGCCATACACATGAAACTTTCAAAACAAAGTAGACAGAAAGCCAAAGGTCCAATGGACAATGAAAACCATGTTGAAAATAAGATGCAATTATTTTTCACTCATTTCCATAAGCAAGGTCATCTTGTGGACAAGTGTTGGAATTTGTATCCAACAATTCATCCATGAAATTTGAAGAAGGTGGAGAGATATTTTGACAAGAATGGAAAAGAGGATTTCATAGTTGATGTGGGTCAGGATGATACACATGATGAAGTGTAGGTGAAAGAAGCACCATTGAAGTGGTTTGGAAAGAGATGGTTAGATCTATTAACCAATTAAGGCCTTGCATTTATTTTGATAATTGATGCAAATCTTTCCTTGTTGATGCGTTTCCATGTTATCTAAATGCATTTCTTTTCTATTGAAAGTATATTTCATATTGCATGAATCAAGATGTTGGAAAAGTAGAGTTATGTTGACTCTCTTAGATGCAAAAAAGACGGCAATTTTTAGTTGCAATTTACATGTGAATGCATTTATTTTTCTCTAGAATGCATGTTGCATGTTATGCCAGGAAGGTGTCTAAAAGTGGAGTATTTTGACTCACTTTGTTGCAGAAAATTTGGCCATTTTAGCTCTTTAAGTACTCGTACATACCAATGGGATTCTTGCACTTGTGATTGTACTTGCGAGATATTTGAGCATTGTATACATGCATGAGAGTTTGTGTGTGTGAACAGTGGAATTTTTTATAGTTTCATTGTTCTTGAACATGCATGAGTGACTGACTTGTGTTGGTTTCTTGCTTTGTTAACATGTATGTTTTCAACTTGAGAGTGTTGATCATTTTCACATGCATGAGTGATCGAATTGTGTTGGTCGATTCATTGTTACATGTATGTCTTATCGACTTGGAAGAGTTGATTTAGTCTCCAAGGATGAAAGGGAGATGTTGACGAATTGTTTTATGAGATGTGGAATTATTTTTGTTTTGGGAAAATAATCGTCAAGTGTTGTAAATAATTTTTTTGACTTAAGAGTCAATGGTTCAAAAGACACGTGTTTTGTCGACGTGTGTTTGGTTGATGGGTTTGTACACCAAGATGTACGAATGCATGGCAATGTTCACAGGATGTGACATTTGTTGCTTTTAAGGAGCAAAAGGAAGAGGTCGTCAAGTTGTGTTTCTTTCATGATGTGTTTTTCAAGTTAATGGTTTTGCTTGTGACAAGATGTCTCAGGATTTTGGAAGGTCCACTCTTGAGAGAGAGGCTCATGATTAGCCTTCATTCTCAAATCATGGGATGAGCAACATGTCAATACTAGAGGATGATGGAATCAAGAAGCGAAAAGAGGGACAAGATGACAAAATATTTTAGCAAAAACAACAACCCTTTTGCAAACCATATGATGCATAACGCCAAGAAGCAAAAGAGATGGCGAATACATTCTTCCAAATGTGGAATTCGGTACCATGGAGGTAAAATAATGGTCATTTCATTTCTAGTGATTATTTATATTTGAATTTATTGTTGTAGTTAACTCAAATGGTCTTAAATTGGAAAAGAGTTTCCAAGTAGAAGCTTGCATTAAATGCATGTTTATGCAAAGGATGAACATGATTCTCAGTGGGAAGGCCACCAGTCAAGCTTTCCAATCACAGAGAGATCGCTTTCTTATAGCGAGGTTTTTTCATTATTCATCAAGTAGCCATCAAGGGTCAGCAACGAAAATAGGACATTGGTTGAAGTACCAAGCCATTTGCAAGAGTAGGCATGTCAAGGAACCAAATTGGTTGTCATGAAGATTTTTCCAAGTAGAATCAAGTCGGTATAACTTAGAAAGGAGAATAGGATTAAACTCTCATCAGATAACCAACTTTTGCGGGTCCAAAATCCTTTCAGTGGGAAGGAGCGATAAAAAACTAAATTAGGGGCAAAAATTTGCTAAAAAATCAAATTTATTAGAATGGAATGGAACCTAAATGACTAAATAGGTCTCATATTCTTGATTCTGTCACACTTATTTTTTCTCAAAATGGAGTTCGTATGAGAAAGTTAGAGTGTTCTGATCATTTGGCTAAACATGTAAATTTTGTGATAGGGATGTTGACTAGGCATCCGTACAACCCAGTCAACAAAAGGTATATTCCAATTAATATTCCTTGGAATATTCTCAAAATATTCCTCAGGTGTACCAGTGAACAGTTGACAAGTGTTGGCATCAGATTCGGTTGGTGTTGGTTCGACCAATCGGGTGATGACACATGGCTAGCCCGGAGGTCGCCATGTGCCCCCCAAGGTTGAAAGGTTATTTAAATTTTTGGTCAATTTTTTTTGGAGGCGTCGAGGTTTGACCCCGCGACCTCCCGCCACACAACACAACGGCTTACCCCCTCCGTTTTTCATTAGGTGTTAACATACTATGGCAGCCACATATATTTAAATTCGAATAGTTTGAAAGGCGGGGGTAAAGAGGGACCAACCCAGTCCACATGACCACTGCTACGACCACCGGCGGAGTTCTCCACTAATGCGAAATTAAAGTCTTAAAACCCCGGTTAATTAACCTTAATCATATATATTATCACTAATCTAGATTTGTATGTGGATTAACTTAGGTGTTGGATTAGCATATTAACTATGCTTAATTAGCGTTAACCTCCACTTAGAAGTTAATTGGAGGACCTTTGAAATTGGAAGAAAGTGAAATTTTAACTGAAGTTAGCTCCAGTTTGCCAAATTTAGTGAAGGTTTTCTAGGTGAAACTGAAAGAGGCATAAATTTTGCCCAGAGAGTTAGAATTCGACTCAGTCATAACCAAAACATGGGTATTGGGGTTGTCCCAGAGCCATTGGAGCAGGTTTGAGAGCCGTTAGGGCTTAGGAAAATATTGTATTCAAATTTTTGATCATTTAATCAAAGAGGGCCAAGCCATTGAAGCTGGTCCAAGGAGACGTAGCCCAGGAGGGGTGAAATCCTTCATCACTACTGTGTAATGTGTTTGTTGTGTATTATAGTCTCTGAAATTTACTTGTTGTTTACGTGTTTTTAAAGCTAATTTACTTCATGAATTGCTCGTAAAATACACACAAATTTGACACATAAACCCTCTCATAAACTTGCTATTGGACACATTCCTTAAGAACTTTTATTTTATACTGATGAGGAAGCTAGCACAACAAAGCTAGTTTTTCCTATTCAGATCAATTATTTCCACTATTATTTTATAATATTCCTTAGGAGTTTCTCTAATTTTTTTGGTAAGTATGTCCATATTATTGTAAGTATTATGTATATAAAAATTCACATCATAAAAAAATCAACAACTGCAAGTGTCTTGTAGCAATGTCATGATGGATCCGTAGCAAATGCTACTATGTATTTCATATTACAATTTGGGTATCTAAAATTTTGGTGTATTTTTCCATCTACGTATAAATTTCCTATCTACCAAAAATCACATCTACCCATATCATATATTTTGAATTATAAACAAATCAACATCTACATGTGTTCTATAACAACATTGTAATAGTTTCGTAGAAAATGTATAGGTATGTTAAACAACATATATCTTTTAAAGTGAAATCTGAGTATATGAGATTTTGGTGGATGTGTTCATCTAAATATGAGGTTCTTGTCTCCTAAAAGTCGCATTTTTAGATCACATATTTTGAATTATAAAAAAATAAAAATCTATAAGTATTTCATCGCAACTCCATGATGGTTTTTTAGTAGCACTACATATTCAAGGAAAGCAAGTATATTACATTAAGGAATCCTTACAGGTCGTCCAAAAGGGTGTATGTTAAAAATTATACTTTTAAACACAAAAAAATGGTCTAGGAAACACAAAATTCACCAACAAGAAAAATATTCCATATTTTAAATTTTCAAATGGAAAACTCTTACCAGTCATCATTTATTCATCATTATCTACAATATTTTTATAAAAAAAACAATCATAATAATGAAATCATAGTGCTCATCATTCTACAATGTTAAATTTATAAACAAAAAAGTAGAAAAAAATACACTTATATTTTCCAATATTTGGATTCTGAGCAATTTATTAAGGCAAAGAGATTTCCCACCCAACCATATGATTTATTCTACTTAATCCTTCTACAACATGCCACCCCCTAGTTACGTTATGATACCACCATTATTAAGGGATATTACAAGAACACCGCAGGGTCAATCTTTATGTTGAGCAAGAGAGCTTCTCAACCAAGTATATTAATATAGATATTTTTAAAAACATAGTATCTCTATGTCACCCACAATACCTACACATACAAAACAAAGCGGTCTTATTTTTCTATTCAACAATCATTCAAGAGTATTCTCCCTCCAATGCTTTTCAGTGTATATATAGAAAGGACTAGACTAATGTCTTTGGGATCCAATAGATATTTCATTCTTTCCACTATTTAGTTTTATTGTAGATATAGTATCTATCAAGAACCCACAATACCTACACATACTACATAAGAAAATATTCATTCTCTTCTCCACAGTACCTCAAAAGTATTCTCTCTCCTATGCTATTTAGCATGTACATAGAAAGGTCTAGGATATTACCTACTAAGTGTAACACCCCTCGTTTGATCCCTAAAATATATTTATGTACATATGTATACATGACACTTGGGATAGTGATCCAATACAAATTAGTTAGGTTGATGAGTCAAGTTACTTTGAGGCATGGGTGCATGTATGTATAAATATAGTTGGCCTACGAACTAGTGTACAAATATGTTTTTAGGTCGAAGTGCTTGTGTGATTAGGTCGAAGAGTCTATGAGAAAAAAGTCAGTGAGCCTAAAAAATGTAACATGTAAGCACATATGTTTTAACCAGTCTAGATCCATATTAACCCCGGATCTATCAAGCGCCACGAGGAATCAAATCTCTTGAGATGAAAACCTCTTTTAAAATGAAAAGATATTTGATCCCTCTCGACGCTTGATATATCTGGGGTTAATATGGATCTAGGTTGGTTTTTATATACACATACCATAGCTAGGTTGGATCCATCTCTCCCTCTCTCTCTCCCCCCCATC
Source organism: Pinus albicaulis (assembly GCA_034641835.2). Lineage (NCBI taxonomy): Eukaryota > Viridiplantae > Streptophyta > Pinopsida > Pinales > Pinaceae > Pinus > Pinus albicaulis. Next base: position 133,366 of record JAXQQM020065080.1, read on the forward strand.
TCCCTCTCTACACTCCAACTCTCTCACTATATCCCTCCCTCTTTCCTCTCTATCCCCCTCTCTACCCCCTCCATCCTTATGTCTCCCTCTCTCTCACATCTCCTCTCTATCTTCCCCCCTATCCTCTCTCCCTCTCTGCTTTTGTCACTCTATCTCTCCATGTCTTTGTTCTTCCCTCCCTCCCTCTCCTCCTTCCCTCCTCTCTCTCTTCATTCCTCTCCCTCCATATCTCTTACACCTTTCTCTCTCTCCCTCCCTTAATATTTTACATTTTAATTTTTTATTGTCAAATGAGTTATGGTTTTTCAACATGCGGTATTGATAAACAATGGTATTGTAACAAAACCTATTTACAAGTTAATAATATCCATGGTAAAGTGGGGATGGATATATATGGTTAAGAAATGTGTTATATTGTAGGTTTATTGTGAGGATTAAGTTTTTATGTGCTTATTAATTTTTTTTAAATATGGTTATGGAATCATTATTATTCTCTTCCAAGGAAAGACTTTAAAAATCGGTTTGTTTGTTTATCGCTATTAGTTTAGCATTGAGCAATGCAAATTATAATGTTTAAATTTGAAAATTAAATATGTATTGTTCAATATATATATATATATCAAACATTTGATTGGACCATAACTTGAAGGCCTTATTGCTACATTTTCACAATATAATGCCATATGGATTTTATGGCATAATTTGTGGATATGGTTTCAATATTCATGCATGATTTATAGATATTTGTTTAGTGATTTTTTATTCTCAAGCTTTGAGAGAAACAATCCAAAAATAAAATACTTGAAAATAACTTATACTCAAGTAAATAACACTACTGTTAATTACTTCCCACCATAATTTAAGGAGGTATTTGCATAAAAAATGGAGAGGATTAAGATGTAAAAAAATACATATATAGTTACTTCCCACCATTGTTTATGTTTTCTTTAATACTTATGTAGAAGTAAAATTGTAAATGTGTACAATTTTACTACCCCCAAAATATGCAAGTTTTTTTTTGCTTGAGCAAGAAATTTACTTATCTACTTCACATCTCAATTTATCAGTTACTGCCAAAGCAAGACTATAGGATGATTTGTCTATCAACCATTATTAATTTAGCATTGACCAATGTAACTTATAACTATTTATGCAATTTTTCCTAGAGCATAATTTCTAACTTGAGTTGGAGGGGCTAAGCTCACCTGCAAAACAAAATTATAAAATAACAAATTGGATTTTATTACTTTTATTACTTTCAACTTTTTATTGAGCCAAGATTTAAATATTTACACTACAACACTCTATATTAATTTTAACCTTTCATTATTTTTTTAATTGAGCCAACATATAAATGTTAAATGTTAAACATTTAACCCTACACATCTACCTCTGTATCAATTTTTAATTAGACCAACATTGACCTTAAATTAAATTTGTTAAATGTTAAATGTTAAACATTTACACTTCAAATCTACCCCATATTGGGTTGTAGAGCACCTTTCTGCACAATAAATGAAATGAAATTTGCAGACCATGTTAAATTTAAGCAATTGCAGTCAAATTCTACCTTGGACAATGCATTTGACAAAGATGATGATTACATTGAGTTCCTCTTTTTGAGAGGACCAAAATCAACCTAAAAATCACCTCATTTGGATAAGCAGAAGTTGGTTTATGAATTTATGTTGCCACCCATGTATATTGGATTAGGTTGTCCCTATGCACATTTACCAATGGACCAGTCAGCTTGAACATTAAGTGGACCCTCATGGAAGCCTATAAATAGAAGAGACCTCAAGCTCATTTGGAAACTTTGATTAAGCTCTCTTCTTCTCTTATATTTTGTCTTGGCTCGCACAGGTTTGACAAAAGGAATTCGCGCGAGGTCCAAAATAACAAGTTTGAAGCTCGCACAAAATTTAGGGTTTCCATTCTAGTTGCAGGCACAGAGTTGGTGGATTTTGTCTCTAAATGTAGGCTTTCTATGGGCACGGTAGAAACTAGGGACCCATAGACAAAGGCATAAAGTGTTATGGTAGCGGTTAGGGCTTCAGAGGCAGATCGGGTTGTGCTCACCCATATTCGTAGGCACATAGTGACTTGGTAGCATCCAGGGACCCATAAACGCAGGCACAAAGTGTTATGGTAGTGGCTAGGTCCTCATAGATGCAACTACAGTACTCCAAAGTTTCTTCTCAGTGACAACAGTGTTCAAAATTATGCTACAAGTTGTGACAGTATATTACAGTCATCCGATTAGAGTTTAGATGTGTTTTATGGATATTCTAGTTTTTGTGAAGATATGTATCATTGTACTCTATTTTGTTAAATCATTTGATGACAATCTTAGACTAGAAGAATAATTTGCAAGGGTTTTCCCCATAGTAGGTTTTTCCCTAGTCTCCGACCAATCCTGGTGTATCTATGTGTGCATGTTTTTCTTCCTAGGTTCCTTTATGTTTCATTGCATTGATGATGGTGTTATTGTTTTGTCTACATAGTTGCATATGACGATGAAATCTGAATAATGTTATGATCCTATGGGGTGAAATTAATGTGTTAATGATGAAATGCAACTACCAGATCAAATATCAATATAACCCTATGAAAAATTAACATGGTATTAGAGTTGAGTTGAAGAAAATCCATGGAGATCACACCCATGGAGACATTTTCGATGGAAGCAATAAGAGGATGGTAGGGACCTAAAATAATTCTAGGGTATGAATAAAACCCTAGTGCATAAGGATTTGATGGTTAGGGTTTGAGAGAAACCTTGGTTTATGGAAAAGACTTGATATTTGATGTGTGAAACCCTAGCATGGTCTATGTGAAGATGATAAAGCACTTGGGATTGATTTGATGAAGCCCTAGATGACCTGGTTGTTGATAAAATTTATTAAAGGCAACATTCTTATTTGGACTATGGATAGTAATGACTCTTGAAGACTAGTTCAATAGGGAGAGTATCACCTCTCATTGAAGACAAGTAATTCTTGACTCTTGATGTTTCTTTGCTTCCTTACTCTTTTTTAGACTTATGGATATGATTATTATAACTATTTTTTTGATCATTTATTATACTTCCTACATGTATATTTGAAGTATATGAATGTATCTAACCTCCTTGATGATATGTGATAAGTGGATCCTTATTGAGGAGAATTTAAGATGCATGAAAAAAAAAAAGATCTGGAAAAGGTAAAGAGGCACTTGATGAAAAGGTGACAAGCACTACAAGTTGCCTATGTGAAGGTGCATAGGTATTCGAATACTACAAGGTATGAATGGTATATTTTTTTAATGTTATGTTTCAACTATAATATTGGATGGCTAGGTAAGCCCTGTGATATGTTGAGAATGTCTCCTTCACAAATGACTAATGCATGCATATGAAAGTGATTTGGATTTATGTTTCCTATGATGAAATCTTGGTATTGAATATTTTGATCATGGTGATCTGCTTGATTCTCTGAGGCTACTTATTGTTGATCTTGGATATAGTGGCATAACTTGATGTTTGGTTAACATCTATTGTTTTTGGAGATCCTGATTATGTGAAGAAGGTTATCACCTTGACTCTAGTAAATGATACTCTCGACACTTGATATGCATAATACATGTTGGATCTCTTATAGAAGGTTACCTCATTGATATGGTATTGAAAATGCTTGTGATAAGTATGATGAAATTATGTTGACACTCTTGTTGTTTTGGTAAGATTTTATTGAATGGCCTAACTTGATACTATTGATCATGACAAGAAAGGTAACCATGATAGAACTATGAGATTGATACTATATATATTTTATTAACCATGGGTATGTTTTTGATGTGATTAGTAAAACTAAATTCCATAACTTGATGGAATGGTTTGATATTGTGTTTATGATCTTTGAAGTGTGATGTATCCCATGTCCAGTGCCCCTATCATGTGAATCTAACCTTTGATGAAAGTTTTATCTCATGATGCGATGATGTAGTAACTAACCATGATGGATATATGTTTTATTTTATGATCTAAAAGATCTGTTGTTACATGACTCTAGTAGAGACATGTTAATGACATGAATGAAGATGAAATTATATATTCTATTGATGTATGATTTATGGGTATCTGACATTGTTGATCTACAACAGAGGTTTGAGCCTCACTCGCACAAAGGAAGGCCCATAGGTGCGACTATGCTTGATAGACACAAAATTGAAGTTTTGTACACGAAATTAGATGCTCACCTTGAGGGTGTCTTTTTTATAGATGTGTAGCTGAAAGATCTTAGAGCAGGGAAGTTTGAATGTTTTCTATAATATGAACATGAAGACTAAAATTTGTGTTTGCAGGTGACCGATACATACATATAGATATGTCATTATGTTTACAGGATGTTGACATGATTTGGCTAATTGATATAGATGAACTATATGATGTATGATGATGACTTAGACATTTGACTCAATGATTGAGATATGTATAGGACTATAGATATTACCTTGATAGAAAATTTTGACTTGATGACAATTATATATGAGCATAGTGACTTGTATTATGATCATGATAATGACTTGATGAAGTTTTGGATTGATATTAAGTGGTTGATGACAACCCATTGGAATGACAATAGATGATGTCATGACTTGATGAAAGCTTTACCTGTCACTTGGTCCAATGAACTGACACTGAGATATTTATGAATTTGTATATTAGTATTGATTTGGCTTCTAAACTTTGATGAGTTGATTTAGTTTATTTGTTTTCATAATAATGATTTATGAAAGGTTGGGCATGATGGTTTGGTAAAGTGTTACAGTTGTAGTAAGCATTGCATGAAGCAAGCTCCCCTGATTAAGATATGTCTGCATTGACATTTATTTGATGAAGCTAAGGCATTGTATTGATCCAAGCATTTTCTTCAGAAGTGTTCCAAGGTATGAATTTGATTTTGATTTTGGTCACTGACGATCTACTATTGTCAGGTTAAGAGCCTCTGATGATATAAGTTAGAGGGAGATAACTTCTCAAGCTCAAAATGGTGTATCATGGCATGATTGTTGAGATTCAACAAGATGATGAGCCTAGTGAAAAGTAAGCACCTTCACTAAGTGGGGCCCGCAGGCTATTTTTAGGTGTATGTCTATTTTTAGACATGGTGAGAATATTCTATTAAGTTGTAGGATGCTATTTGTAGATGGTTGATCAAATGTGAAAAATAAGATGAAGTGGAAAATTTTGAAATAGTTGGAAGAGAAGTTATGGGAGTTGTTATTTAATGAAGCTCAGCTTAAGTGAGTTACCCAAGTTATTAATTAAGTTAGTTGTGTCTAGTCTAACTGAAAGATACACTAGTGAGAGTTTAGTGAATTAATTCACAACTAATAACTCACTAACAACTGAACAAATACAACAGTTAACTACTTGCATGTCAGTTCCAGTGGAGACCCAGTGGAGAGATAGGTGAAAGGGTGAGATGGACTATCTGTTGTGACTATAGTGATGCATTCAATGCATCTGAAACACATTGGAGATGCCAATGAGGATTGCGTAGTCAAGGCAAGGCCAATTCGAATTCATTCAGGGGTCTTCTTCAGCAGGGATTGCATAGTGGAGGCAGGCTATCAGGAGGCAAGAAATTGGTGCATAGATATGCAAATTTCTGCATGACAGTGTGTAATGATTGTTGATTGTACCGAGAGCTTGATGTAATAAGCTTTGTATGAGATTATTACATGATCTATTGATATACATAATATATGATATTTGGGGTTTTTAGCTTTAAGCTTTTCCGTTAAACAAGTGTGTTTATGTGTGATTGATTTTCTTCACATGTGTTTGCAATTGAGTTTTAATTTCTGCAAGATTAATAAAGTAGCGGATTCTCAGATGAAGCAAGAAGATAAATATTGTTAAATCAAAGATAAGCTCAATACATCAGTATTAATAAATTTCTACATGGTATCAGAGAAGTGTTAATCACTAGAGATTGCAATTGTGAAGCGGTACTGAGTTTTTTGTGCTGGTGGACAATTCGAATTTGCTGCAGAAATTTCTTGGTGTGACAATCAAGAGTATTCATTGAAATGTCTTTCAATGGGTTGTGATTGGAGTATGCCCTTGAGGGTAGCTTGAATTACATATCCTAGAAGGACAGGATGGAGGCGATGCTTGAATATAATGGACTGAAGGAGTTCATCGATAGCGATGTTCCTAAGCCTACTTCTAGCGATGTTGCATTACTTGACGCATGGAAAAAGAAGGTAGCGAAGACAAGAAGAATTCTGTTGGAAGGTGTGAAAGACCATATTGTGTCAAGCCTTCCCAGGAAATCCACTCCATTTGCAATGTGGAAGGCTTTGATAGATCTTTTACAAAGCAGTAGCGACCGTAGGAAGTTGGCGTTGAAAGATAAGCTTAGAAAAATCAAAATGGAGAAGAGCGACAATATTCCAAAATATCTCACAAAGTTTTTCCAATGTAGGGATGAGCTGGTGAGTGTGGGGGTTACAGTTGCGGATGATGAATTGGTGAGCTTGGCTCTCCTTGGGATTTTGAAGAGTTGGCACAACTACGAAGACTCTATCAATGGACGGGAGAAACTGTCGGATTGGGAGCGACTTTGGTCGGATCTTGTGCAGGAGGAGATAAGGCAGAATACTAGGGATGACTCTTCAATGAAGAATGATGACGAAGATAATTGTGCTTTGGCTGCCAAAGTAAGGAGAGGGAAGGGGAAGAAATCCCATCCAAAATCTGAGGATAAAGGCAAGAAGCTGGATTTGTCCAAAGTGAAGTGTTTTCACTGTCATGAACATGGGCATCTCGCCACTAACTACCCATAGAAAAAGAAGAACAAGAATGTTGGTGGAGCTGCAGCGGGTGAGGCCTTAGACTCGCAATTTGAAATTTATTTATCTTTGATCACATGTTTGGTTGCAAGCGCAATGGGATCAGTGTGGTATCTTGATAGTGGTGCTTCCTTCCATATGACGGGAGACAAGGAGTTGTTTAGTGACTTGGAGGAGAAGGATCTCCAAATGCATATAGAGATGGGTGACGATGGTAGATACAGTGCGACCGGAATTGGAACCATTACCTTTGAGAGGGAGTCAGGTAAACTATTTCTGTTGAAAGATGTTATGCATGTTCCAGGTCTGAAGAAGAACTTGGTCTCGGTCGCTATGTTGGAGGACAGAGGTTATGACATTGTTTTTAGCGAGGGAAAAGCTTTCCTACGACATAAAAAAATGGGTCAAGCCAAGAGGATATGGATTCAAGAATCTCTACAAGCTATAGGTAGATGGTTGCGTCACAATGATGGGCAGCGAAGAAGTGGTGAGCCGGGATGAGGGCAAATTATGGCACAGAATATTGGGTCATCTTCACCATGGCGTTTCAAAGATTTTGCAGTATATTTCTACTGTACTTCCCAAGGGTACTCTTGGGCAGTCAGATTAGTGCAAGGGATGTACTATGGGTAAGTTTGTGAAGACCACCTTTCATGAGAAAGAGAACCGTGCTTCGATGATCCTGGAGAGAATTCACACAGACGTGTGTGGACTTTTCTTGGTTGCTTCAACAGCAAAACACAAGTATTATGTTATATTTGTTGATGACTATTATCGTAGATGTTGGATCTTATTCATGCAGAAGAAGAGAGAAACATTCTCAAAGTTTTGTGAGTTCAAATCATTGGTGGAGAAGGAGTCAGGGAAGCAAGTGAAAGCTCTACGGAGTGATAATGGTGGTGAATATATCTCGAGCGAATTCAAAGACTTTTGTAGCAAAGAAGGAATTCGAAGAGAACTCATAGCGCCTCATAACCCACAGCAGAATGGGGTAACAGAGAGGAAGAACAGAATGATCATGGGGGCTGCACAAGCTATGCTGCATGACCAGGGCCTACCGATGCACTTGTGGGTGGAAGCATGCAACACTGTGGTTTATGTGCAAAACAGTTGTCCTCATAGAGTACTTGGCATGAGTACACCTGAAGAAGCTTTTACTGGTAAGAAGCCTGATATTTCTCATTTGAAGATTTTTGGCTCATTTGTTTACATTCATGTGACAAAGGACGCTAGGAAGAAGCTGGAGCCGAATGCAAAAGTTGGGATATTTGTGGGGTACACAGAAACACCCCATAATTATCGTGTGTATTTACCAGACAGTCGAATGACTGTGGTGCGACGGGATATAAAATTCAATGAGGTGAAAGCCATGAATTTGTCGCTTGAGAGGGAGCTACACTTGCATGCAGAGGAGGAGCTACTTGTTCCCAAAGATGAGCCTCTAGATGTGGATCAGCCACAGGAGGAGATTCATGGAGTGGAGGAGTCCACTCATGCAGAACCAAACATCAGAACAAAGAAAAAAAAGCATGCCACATAAGCCGAGAGATTGAAGCTTGATGCACACAAATGTAGGAGTTCCAGCATCACAAAATAAGCAGACAGAGACAGTCACTTGATCGATTCACTGGATACATGGCTCTTATGAGAAAGTGTATCATGACAGAGCCATCTTCTTTTGAAGAAGCAGTGCAGGAGCCCACATGGGTAGATGCCATGGTGGAGTAGTATGACTCCATTGTCAGAAACAGTGCCTGGGAGATTGTTCCAAAGCCGGTGGGAAAATCAGTTGTAGGATCAAGATGGATCTACAAGGTAAAACAAGCTGCTGATGGGAGTGTTGAGAAGTATAAGGCAAGATTTTGGTTCAGCTCTTCATGGATTTGTAGGGAATTTATTACAAAGAAACCTTTGCACTCACGTATTGGTATTCTTCCATAAGGACCTTTTTTGATCTTAAGTACGTATGGCTGACATGTGGCACATTCATCGATGGATGTGAAGACTATGTTCCCACGGGATAATTGAGGAAGAGGGGACATTAGGGTACCATAGTGGATTTGAGAGATCACAACAGTTTGAGTCGCATGTGTGCAGACTAAAAGAGCGTTGAAGGGCCGAAACAAGCACCACGTTGTGTGGTACACATGGATCATACATTTCACTGAATCTGGATTCACCAAGAGTGAGGCAGAGGCAAACTCCGTACTAAATTGTGGTAGAGGGTAATATTTTAATCATTGTTCTTTCTGTTTTTGATTTAATACTAACGGGTGATGAGCAGTTGATACACTCATTCAAGGCAGATCTTGCAAAGGAGTTTGAGATGAAGGATTTGGGCCTCCTTCATTATTTCCTTGGATTGGAAATATGGCAGCGAGAAGGTGAACTGTTTGTGTCTCAAGGCAAGTATGCTCGGGAGATACTTGGTAAGTTTCACATGGAGGACTACAAGCCCATGGATACTCCTCTTCCAGGAAATTGGAGGAAAGAGGATGCTACATCGGTAGAGGTAGTGGATGCCATTGTTTATCGACAGTTGGTGGGTTCGCTCATGTATTTAGTTAATACAAGACTGGACATATGCTATGCGGTGAACCAACTTTCACAAGCGATGGTTAAGACTATCAAGCTCTTTTGGAAGGCAAACAAGCATGTCTTGAGATATCTCAGGGGCACATCTAAGTATGGCTTATGGTATAGACATACGGATGAGGTGAAGTTACATGGCTTCACGGATGTAGATTGGGCAGCAGCCCAATAGACAGAAAGAGAACATTAGGAGGGATTTTCAGTATCAGATCTACGACAGTTTCTTGGTACAGCAGGAAACAAATATCCGTGGCACTCAGTTCAGCGGAAGAAGAATACATAGCGGCAAGTCAAACTGCATTTGAGGCTATCTGGATGAGGTAGATCCTAGTCGGATTGCCTGGGCCTCTCATTTAGACCCTATAGTGATACATTGTGACACCGTAGTTGCATTAAACTCTCGATTAATCTGTTTCATGATATCTGATAGATGGCAACCCCGCCAAACCCACAATTACACATCTACAGATGCATATAAAAATGCAATTCTGGTTTCATGTCAAGTAAGTCCACTTTCTGAGAAATTTCAACAAATGCGGAAGCTATCTTTTAAGTCATGGTTATAAAACCAAACAACCAGCCCAGATTTACTTATCATGCGGAAGATATATTACATAAACAATTATTATAGAACCATTGGAATACCCCACCATATGATTTTTAATCAACCATTGAATTTCAAATAAATTCAAATATAAGCTTCCCTTCCATCATTGAGCTTTATAAAAACTCAACATTTACTGTGCCACAACTTACCATTCACATGTATGAATTTAGACTTTTGGAGAAACTCAAATATCAACATAATTTAATATTGGATCCATAATCAAAGTTCAACTTTGATTAAAACTCCAAAACGCCAACACATAGTCGGGCCACAACAACTTACATACCTTTTCATCTAATGATGGACACATCGTTCATCATTCAAACTTCAATAATCCAATGGTTATTGCATACTTCTTGTAACCTACCTCCTCCACTGTCGGGTCCACACATTCAAATGTTAAACGCTGGCTCATACCAACAGCTTGCATTTCTGAAATCGATTGAACTTTCAATCCACATTTCTCCTGCAATTAACCATGCTGCAACATCTTTCATTCTACAATCGAATTGATCCTTCGATTGATATCTCCTCTGCGCTAATACTTTATCACAGTCTATCGACTCTGCTCTCGGTTTAAATCTTCGACCAGATTCAACCCAGTCTTGTGTTTAGCATCCTTCCAACGCATTCACTTTTCATAACTTTCACTAGAAATCGCATTATTTTAAAACGCTGCAAACAGATCTTCAACATCATCGATTTCCTGTTTGTTGAATTTAACACAGGAATCGATTCCCTCCTCATTCTGTCCTACTATTTTTAACTTAGCATTCGAGCAGGGCCGGTTTCCATTTCACCTATTTTCAACGTATTTAAAATCATTCAATTTCTCCTCCGGCAATGTCATTCATTCTTTATAATGCAACATGTCCTTTTGATGCAGAACGCTGGTTTTTGACCCTTGTGTAATCTCCACACATTTTGACATAGCATTAATATAGAAATCGATCTCTATTATGCCAATCGAACACCTGTAATGCGATTTCTACCAATGCTATGCACTGTGCTAATTGATTCTAGCAAATAGAGGTTAACACATACTTGGTAACCAGAGGTTAGATTAATTACGCTCTTTAGCAAACAGATCAATCTTCATTGACCTTATCGAACCCTTCACACATGCTTGAATCCTTTACTGATTTATTGTTTCATGGCCTTAACAAGATCGATATTAATTTTGTGAATCGAACCCATAATATTTATACAGATTCATGCCAACTTCAACAACATGGGTAATATATCACATCGATCTTCATCATTGGAACGCAAGAAGAATTAAATTAAATTCCTCCACAATATAAAAACTCAAGGATTTAAAAGGAATCAAACCATCCCTTCATATATTGAACACATAAATTCAATAATGGCATAAACTTCAGAAAATCATATTCTGCATTAATACACAATACTTAGATCAACATTCTTCCTTCTTGGCATGATTTTCAAATCATTGGCCCTTTTACAATTTGCCCGAAGGCTTCCAAGTAGAAACCCTTGCTTTCTACTCTATTCCTCTACGCACAGACTCTCTTATTTTTCCTTTTAAGCTTATTAATTTATATAAATTTAATTGAACCAATTTAGGTTCAATATCCCTTCAATAACTCAACAAAGTCCTCAAATATCTCAACACCCCTATAATCTAGATTTTATCCCTAAAATTTTGAAACCAAATCTAACTTAGGCTTCATAATTAATTCTTAAATATCTAAAATATAATTTCCCTCATTTTCTCCATTCATATGGGAACATTAACAAATCCTCACAATAATTAATTAAAATCACTCAAAAATCCTATTAATATTTACATAAATTCAATATTTTCTCACAAACATAAGACCCCCTATGTTTAATAAAATACAAAGTATTTTTCGAATCTAATGCTCTTGCATCATATCTAAACATATTGATATTTGGTATCATCATATCAGAGATTGTGTGCAGCGGAAGATCATGTTGCTTCAGTACATTCCTACGGAGGATCAGGATGCAGATATTCTGACGAAGGCGCTCACCAGGAGCAAATTCGAATACCATAGAGGTAGGATCGGGGTGAAGGATAATCCCTATCTTGTTGAGAGGGAGTGTTGAGATTAAACAAGATGATGAGCTTAGTGAAAAGAGTCGCCTTCACTAAGTGGGCCCGCAGGCTATTTTTGGCGCAAGTCTATTTTTAGACTATGTCTATTTTTAGACATGATGATCATATTTCAGAAGTTGCAGGATGCTATTTGTGGATGGTTGATCAAGTTGGAAAAATAGATGAAATTATATTTTTATAATATTGGGCGAAGTCTATTTATAGATCATTAATCTAAAAATAGATGCATGTAGATTATTATTAGCTCTTAATAATAATCCGAAATAAATATCAACTTATTCTCTTGGAGCACTTTATTTTGAACATATTTGGCAAATCAAGCAATAAGGCATTACGTAATTCATAGGGTTATTGGTGGCTCATGCATGGAGGACTCGCTAGGAATCGAAGTGGCATAGTTGTGATTAGCCGGGAAGAGTAGTTATGGGAGTTGTTATTCAGTTTAACTCAGTTAAGTGAGTTAAACTCAATTGTGCTAGTTGTATCTAGTTATAAATGAAGATACACTAGTGAGATTTTAGTGAATTAATTATTTAATTAATTCACAACTAGAGACTCACTTGCAACTGAACAAATACATCAGTTAACTACTTGCATGTCAGTTCCAGTGGAGACCCAATGGAGAGATAGGTGAAATGGTGAGATGGACTATCTATTGTGACTATAGTGATGCATTCAATGCATCTGAAACACATTGGATATGCCAATGAGGATTGCGCAGTCAAGGCAAGGCCAATTTGAATTCATTCAAGGGTCTTCTTTAGCAGGGATTGCGCAGTGGAGGCAGGCTGTCAGGAGGCAAGAAATTGGTGCATAGAGATGCAAATTTCTGCATGACAGTGTGTAATGATTGTTGATTGTACTGAGAGCTTGATGTATTAAGCTTTGTATGAGATTATTACATGATTTTTAGCTTTAAGCTTTCCCATTAAATATCCGTGTTTATGTGCAATTGATTTTATTCATGTATTTTACAATTGGCGATTTAATTTTAGCAAATAATTAAGTGGAAGGATTCTTTATTTAACATAAGATTAATTTGTTAGATGAGGAGAATCCAGTAATACTACTAGTATTAATAAATCTCTAAATTTCACACCTCCAACATAATTCTTCGTGTCTTTGCTACCTTCATTTTCCATTCGTCAAGTAATGCAGCATCACTAGAAGTAGGCTTACGACCATCGCTATCAATGAACTCCTTTAGTCCATTATCTTCAAGCACCGTGTCCATCTTGTCCTTCCAGGATATGTAGTTCGAGCTACCCTCAAGGGCATACTCCAAATGCAACCCATTGAAATAAATTTCAATGAATACTCAAATGTCGCACCAAGAAATTTCTCCAGCAAATTTGAATTTTCCACCAGCACAAAACACAACACTACTTCAAGTTTGCAATCTCCAGTGATTAACACTTCTCTGATACCATGTAGAAATTTATTAATACTGATAGTATTATCGGATTATCCTGATCTAAAAAATTAATCTTATGTTAAATACAAAATCCTTCCACTTAATTCTTTGTGGAAATTAAATCGCCAATTGCAAAGAACATGAAGAAAATCAATTGCACATAAACACAATTGTTTAATGCTTCTACCCACAAGTGCATTGGTAAGCCCTGGTCATGTAGCATAGCTCGTGCAGCACCCACGATTGTTCTGTTCTTCCTCTCCACGACCCCATTCTATTGTGGGTTATGAGGCGCTATGAGTTCTCTTTGAATTCCTTCTTTGCTACACAAGTCTTTAAATTCATTCAAGATATATTCACCACCATTATCGCTCCGTAGAGCCTTGAATTTCTTCCCCCACTCCTTCTCCAACAATGGTTTAAACTCACAGAGCTTTGCGAATGTTTCACTCTTCTTCTGCATGAAGAAGATCCAACATCTATGATAATATCCTTCAACAAATATAACATAATACTTGTGTTTCGTTGTTGAAGCAATTGAAAAAGGTGCACACATTTCTATGTGAATTCTCTCCTGGATCACTGAAGCACGGTTCTCCTTCTCATGAAAGGTGGTCTTCACAAACTTACCCATAGTACATCCCTTGCACTAATCTGACTATGCAAGAGTACCCTTGGGAAGTTCAGTAGAAATCTATTGCAAAATCTTCAAGGCGCCATGGTGAATATGGCCCAATCTCTTATGCCATAGTTCGCCCTCATCTCGTCTCACCACTTATTCTTCTTTGCCCATCATTTTAGCACAGTCATCTAACTCCAATTGTAGAGATTCTTCACTTGAATCCATATCCTCTTGGTTTGACCCGTTGCTTTATGTCGCAGGAAGGCTTTTCCCTCACTGAAAACAATGTCATAACCTCTGTCCTCCAACATAGCGACCGAGACCAAGTTCTTCTTCAAATGTGGAACATGCTTAAAATATTTCAACAGAAATGGTTTAGCTGACTCCCTCTCAAAGGTAATGGTTCCAATTCCGATCGCACTGTATCTATCATCATCGCCCATTTCTATATGAATTTGGAGATCCTTCTCCTCCAAGTCACTAAACAACTCCTTTTCTCTCGTCATATGGAAGGAAGCACCACTATGAAGATACCACATGATCCCATTGCGCTTGAAACCAAGCATGCGATCAAAGAGAAATCAAGTTCAAATTGTGAGGCTAAGGCCTCACCCGCTGCAACTCCAACAACCTTCTTGTTCTTCTTTTTCTGTGGGAAATTAGTGGCAAGATGCCCATATTCGTGACAGTGAAAACACTTCACCTTGGAAAAATCCAACTTCTTGCCTCTAGCCTCAGATTTTGGATGGGATTTCTTCCCCTTCGCTTTCCTTGCTTTGGCAGCCAAAGCGCAATTCTCTTCATCATCATTCTTTGACAAAGAGCCATCCCTGGTATTTTGCCTTATCTCCTTCTACACAATATTTCACCAAAGTCGCTCCTAATTCGACAGTTTCTCTCGTCCATTGACAGAGTCTTTGTAGCTATGAAAACTCTTTGAAATCCCAAGGAGATCCAACCTCACCAAGTCATCATCCGCAACTGCAATTCCCACACTCCCCAGCTCATCCCTACATTGGAAAAAATTTGTGAGATATTTTGGAATACTACCACCCTTCTCCATTTTGATTTTTCTGAGCTTATCTTTCAGCGCCAAATTCCTATGGTCATTGTTGCTTTGGAAAAGATCTGTCAAAGCCTTCCACATTGCAAATGGAGTAGCTTTCCCGTTAAAGAAATGTGTTTATGTGCGATTGATTTACTTCATATGTGTTTTGCAATTAGCGATTTAATTTCCGCAAAGAATTAAGTGGAAGGATTCTATATTTAACATAATATTAATTTGTTAAATCTTATACAAATTAGATCTTATGTTACCATGGTGCTTAATTTAGAAGCTCGATTAAATGAGATTCTATTTTTAGAAGCATCTTTTAGATATCTATTTTTCTCGATTAATCATGTGTTTCATGATAGATATAAACATATAGATATCCAATATCATCATATCAAATATTGTGTGCAGCGGAAGATCATGTTGCTTCAGTACATTCCTACGGAAGATCGGGATGCATATATTCTGACGAAGGTGCTCAGTAGGAGAAAATTCGAATACCATAGAGGCAAGATCGGGGTGAAGGATAATCCCTATCTTATTGAGAGGGAGTGTTGATATTCAACAAGATTATCAGCTTAGTCGAAATTAAGCATCTTCACTAAGTGGGGCCCGCAGGTTATTTTTAGGTGTATGTCTATTTTTAGGCATGGTGAGCATATTCTATAAGTTGCAGGATGCTATTTGTAGATGGTTGGTCAAATTTGGAAAATAGATGAGATTTTATTTTTAGAATATTGGGCGAAGTATATTTATAGATTGTCAATCTAAAAATAGATGCATTTCGATTATTATTAGCTCTTGATAATAATCCAAAAATAAATATAAACTATTATCTTGGAGCACTTTATTTCAGTGAACAAATCTGGAAAATCAGTCGTCTGAATGAATTACGCAATTCCTAGGGTGGTTGGTGACTCATGCATGGTGGACTTAGTTAGAACTAAAGTGGAAAAGTTGTGACAGAGTTGGAAGAGTAGTTATGGGAGTTGTTATTTAGTTTAACTCGGTTAAGTGAGTTAAACTCAGTTGTGCTAGTTGTATCTAGTTCTAAATAAAGATACACTAGTGAAAGTTTAGTGAATTAATTATTTAATTAATTCATAACTAGAGACTCACTTGCAACTGAACAAATACAACAGTTAACTTCTTGCATGTCAGTTCCAATGGAGACTCTGTGGAGAGATAGGTGAAAGGGTGAGATGGACTATCTGTTGTGACTATAGTGATGCATTAAATGCATCTGATACACATTGGAGATGCCAATGAGGATTGTGCAGTCAAGGCAAGGAAAATTTGAATTCATTCAGAGGTCTTCTTTAGCAAGGATTGCACATTGGAGGCAAGCTGTGAGGAGGCAAGAAATTGGTGCATAGAGATGCAAATTTCTGCATGACAGTGTCTAATGATTATTGATTGTAGTGAGAGCTTGATGTACTAAGATTTTTATGAGATTATTACATGATCCATTGATATAAATAATATATGATAGTTGAGGTTTTTAACTTTAAGCTTTCCCATTAAACAAATGTGCTTATGTGGAATTGATTTTCTTCATGTGTTTTGCAATTGGCGATTTAATTTCAGCTAAGAATTAAGTGGAAGGATTTTGTATTTAACATAATATTAATTTTTTAGATCAGGCGAATCCGGTAATACTATCAGTATTAATAAATTTCTGCATGGTATCGAAGTAGTGTTAATCACTGGAGATTGCAAACTTGAAGCAGTGCTGAGTTTTGTGTTGGTGGCCAATTCGAATTTGCTGCAGAAATTTCTTGGTGCAATAGTTGAGTATTCATTGAAATGTCTTTCAATGGGTTGTGGTTGGAGTATGCCCTTGAGGGTAGCTTGAACTACATAGCCTGGAAGGACAAGATGGAGGCGGTGCTTTAATATAATGGACTGAAGGAGTTCATCAATAGTGATCTTCTTAAGCCTACTTCTAGTGATGTTGCATCACTTGACGCATGGCGAAGGAAGGAAGCGAAGACAAGAAGAATTATGTTGGAAGGTGTGAAAGACCATATTGTGTCAATAATTCATGGGAAAGCCACTCCATTTGCAATGTGGAAGGATTTTATAGATATTTTCCAAAATAGCTGCAACCATAGGAAGTTAGCGCTGAAAGATAAGCTAAGAAAAATCAAAATGGAGAAGGGCGACAGTATTCCAAAATATTTCATGAAGTTTGTCCGATGTAGGGATGAGCTGGGGAGTGTGGGAATTACAGTTGGATATGATGACTTGGTGATCTTGGCTCTCCTTGGGCTTCTCAAGACTTGGCACAGATATGAAGACTCTTTCAATGGACGGAAGACACTGCCGAATTGGGAGCGACTTTGGTCGGATCTTGTGCAGGAGGAGATAAGGCGGAATACCAGGGATGGCTATTCATCAAAGAATTATGATAAAGAGAATTGTGCTTTGGCTGCCAAAGCAAGGAAAGGGAAGGGAAGGAAATCCCATCCAAACTCCGAGGCTAGAGGCAAGAAGCTGGATTTGTCCAAGGTGAAGTGTTTTCACTGTCGCGAACATGGGCATCTTGCCATTAACTGCCCACAGAAAAAGAAGAACAAGAAGGCTACTAGAGCTGTAGTAGGTGAGGCCTTAGCCTCGCAATTTGAATTTGATTTCTCTTTGATCGCATGCTTGGTTTCAAGTGCAGTGATATCGGTGTGGTATCTTGATAGTGGTGTTTCCCTCCATATGATGGGAGACAAGGAGTTGTTTAGTAACTTGAAGGAGAAGGATCTCCAAATGCATATAGAGATGGGTGACGATGGTAGATATAGTGCGACCGGCATTGGAACAATTACCTTTGAGAGGGATTCAGGTAAACCATTTATGTTGAAAGATGTTATGCATGTTCCAGGTCTAAAGAAGAACTTGGTCTCGGTCACTATGTTGGAGGACAGAGGTTATGACGTTGTTTTCAGCTAGGGAAAATCCTTCCTACGACATAAAAAAATGGGTCAAACCAAGAGGATATGGATTTGAATTAATAATATCTACAGGCTGGAGGTAGATGGCTATGCTGCAATGATGGGAAAAGCAAAATAAGTGGTGAGCCGAGATGAGGGTGAATTATGGCACAAGATATTGGGCCATCCTCACCATGGCACCTTGAAGATTTTGCAGCATATTTGCACTGGACTTCCCAAGGGTACTCTTGCACAGTTACATCAGTGCAAGGGATGTAATATGGGTAAGTTTTTGAAGACCACCATTCATGAGAAGGAGAACCGTGCTTCGGTGATCCTGGAGAGAATTCACACAGATGTGTGTGGACCTTTCTCCGTTGCTTCAACAGTGAAACATAGGTATTATGTTATATTTGTTCATGACTATTCTCATACATGTTGGATCTTATTCATGCAAAAGAACAGCGAAACATTCTCAAAGTTCTGTGAGTTTAAATCATTGGCAAAGAAGGAGTTGGGGAAGCAAGTGAAGGCTCTGCGGAGCAATAATGGCGGTGAATATATCTCGAACGAATTCACAAATGTCTATAGCAAAGAAGGAATTTGAAGAGAACTCATAGTGCCTCATAACCCATACCAAAATTGGGTCGTGGAGAGCAAGAATAGAACAATCGTGGGTGTTGCATGACCAGGGCCTACCAATGCACTTGTGGGCGGAAGCATGCAACACTGCGGTTTATGTGCAAAACCGTTGTCCTCATAGAGTACTTGGCATGAGTACTCCTAAAGAAGTTTTTACTAGTAAGAAGCCTGGTATTTCTCATTTGAATATTTTTGACTCATCTGTTTACATTCATGTGACAAAGGATGCCAGGAAGAAGCAGGAGCCGACAGCAGAAGTTGGGATATTTGTAGGGTACATAAAAACACCCCATAATTATCATGTGTGTTTTCCAAATAGTCGCATGACTGTAGTGCGACAAGATATAAAATTTAATGAGGTGAAATCCATGAAGTTTTCGCTTGAGAGGGAGCTACACTTGCATGCAGAGGAGGCACTTATTGTTCCCAAAGATGAGCCTCTAGATGTGGATGAGCCACAGGAGCAGATTCATGGAGTGGATGAGTCCACTCATGTAGAACCAAACATCAGAACAGGGAGAAAGCGTACCACAAAAGTTGAGATACTAAAGCTTGATGTGGCATAGAATGTAGGAGTCCCTACATCAAAACACAGATATAGATATTCACCTAACCAATTCACTGGATACATGGCTCTCATGAGCAAGTGTATCGTGACAGAGCCATCTTCTTTTGAAGAAGCAGTGCAGGAGCCCACATGGGTAGATTTCATGGTGGAGGAGTATGACTGCATTTTCAGAAACAATGCTTGGGAGATTGTTCCAAGGTCGGTTGGTAAATCAGTCGTAGGTTCAATATGGATCTACAAGGTATAGCAAGCTGCTAATGGGAGCATTGAGAAGTATAAGGCAATATTTTTTCCCCGGGGCTTCTCACAGATCGAGGGGATTCCATAAGGACCATCCTTGCTCTCTCAACGCATATGGGTTGGCACATTCATCAGATGGATGTGAAGACTGTGTTCATGAATGGGATCATTGAGGAATAAGTGTACATTTACTAGCCTGGAGGATTTGAGGTCTTGAGCGGGAAGTCACATGTGTGCATACTCAAAATAGCGTTGTTTGGGCTGAAGCAAGCACCTCGTGCTTGGTAGACATGGATCAACAACTATTTCACTGAATTTGGCTTCACCAAGAGTGAGGCGGATGCAAACCTGTACCAAATTGTGGTGGAGGGTAAGCTTTTAATCATTTTTATTTATGTTGATGATTTAATACTAACGGGTCATGAGAAGTTGATACACTCATACAAGGTAGATCTTGCAAAGGAGTTTGAGATGAAGGATTTGGGCCTCCATTATTTCCTTGGATTGGAAATATGGTAGCGAGAAGGTGAACTATTTGTGTCTCAAGGCAAGTATTCTCGCTAGATACTTCGTAAGTTTCACATGGAGGACTGCAAGCGCATGGATACTCCTCTTCCAGGAAATTGGAGGGAAGAGGATGCTACATCGGTAGAGGTAGTGGGTGACACTCTCTATCGACAATTGGTGGGTTTTCTCATGTATTTAGTTAATAGAAAACCAGACATATGTTATGACGTGAACCAACTTAGTCAAGCGATTGTTAAGCCTTCCAAGCTCATTTGGAAGGCAGCCCAGCATGTCCTGAGATATCTCAGGGGCACATCTGAGTATCTAAGTATGGCTTATGGTACATATAGATGGATGAGTTGAAGGTGTATGGCTTCAAGGATGCAGATTGGGCAGGTAGCCCAATGGACAGAAAGAGCACATCAGGGAGGGTTTTCAGTATTGAATCCACAGTATTTTATTGGTATAGCAAGAAACAAAGATCCTTGGCACTCAATTTAGCTGAAGCAGAATACATGGAAGCAAGTCAAGATGCATGTGAGGCTATGTAGATTAGGAAGATCCTGGTCAGTTTGTTCGGTTCTCGTTTAGATCCTATAGTGATACATTGTGATAATCAGAGTTGCATTAAACTCTCAATTAATTCTGTGTTTTATGGTAGATCTAAACATATAGTTATCCAGTACATTCCTATAGAAGATCAGGATGCAGATATTCTGACAAAGGCGCTATGCAGAAGAAAATTTGAATACCATAGAGGCAAGATCAGGGTGAAGGATAATCCTTATCTTGTTGAGAGGGAGTGTTGAGATTCAACAAGATGATGAGCTTAGTGAAAATTAAGCACCTTCACTAAATGGGGTCTGCAGGCTATTTTTGGTGTATGTCTATTTTTAGACATGGTGAGAATATTCTATAAGTTGCAAGATCCTATTTGTAGATGGTTGGTCAAATATGAAAAATAGATGAGATTCTATTTTTAGAATATTGGGCGAACTCTATTTATAGATCGTCAATGTAAAAATACATGCATGTCGTTTATTATTAGCTCTTAATAATAATTCGACAATAAATATCAAATTATTCTCTTGGAGCACTTTATTTCAGTGAAAAGATTTGAAAAATTAGTGGACTGAAGGAATTACAAAATTTCTAGGGTGGTTGGTGACTCATGCATGGAGAACTCAGTTAGAACTAAAGCGGAAAATTTGTGACAGAGTTGGAAGAGTATTTGTGGGATTTGTTATTCACTTTAACTCAGTTAAGTGATTTAAAATCAGTTGTACTAGTTGTATATAGTTCTAACTAAAGATACACTAGTGAGAGTTTAGTGAATTAATTATTTAATTAATTCAACTAGAGACTCACTTGAAACTGAACAAATACAATAGTTAACTACTTGCATGTCAGTTCCAGTGGAGACCCAGTGGAGAGATAGGTGAAAGGGCGAGATGGACTATCTATTGTGACTATAGTGATGCATTCAATGGATCTGACACACATTGGCGATGCCAATGAAGATTGCCCAGTCAAGGCAAAGCCAATTTGAATTCAGTCAGACTCCAGAGGTCTTATTCAGTAGGGATTGCACAGGAGGCAGGATGTTAAGAGGCAAGAAATTGGTGCATAGATATGAAAATTTTCTGCATGACAGTGTGTAATGATTATTGATTGTATTGAGAGCCTAATGTACTAAGCTTTATATGAGATTATTACATGTTTCATTGATATACATAATATATGATATTTGGGGTTTTTAGCTTTAATATTTCACATTAAACAATTGTGTTTATGTGCGATTGATTTTCTTCATGTGTTTTGCAATTGGAAATTTAATTGGAAGGATTCTGTATTTAACATAAGATAAATTTGTTATATCAGGAGAATCCGATAATACTATCAGTATTAATAAATTTCTACATGGTATAGGAGCAATTTTAATCGGTGGAAATTGCAAACTTGAAGTGGTGTTGAGTTTTGTGTTGGTGGACAATTCAAATTTGTTGTAGAAATTTCTTGGTGCGACAGTTGAGTATTCATTGAAATGTATTTTAATGGGTTGCGGTTGGAGTATGCCCTTGAGGGTAGCTCGAACTACATAGCCTAGAAGGACAGGATTGAGGTGGTGCTTGAAGATAATGGACTAAAGGAGTTCATCAATAGCGATGTTCCTAAGCCTACTTCTAGCGATGCTGCATTACTTGACGCATGGCAAAAGAAGGTAGAAAAGACAAGAAGAATTCTTTTGGAAGGTGTGAAAGACCATATTGTGTCAAGCCTTCATGGGAAGGCCACTCCATTTTCAATGTGGAAGGCTTTGACAGATATTTTCCAAAGCAGTAGTGACCATAGTAAGCTGGCGTTGAAAGTTAAGCTCAGAAAAATAAAAATGGATAAGTGCGACAATATTCCAAAATATCTCACGAAGTTTCTCCAATGTAGGGATGAGCTGGGGAGTGGGGGAATTATAGTTGCGTATGATGACTTGGTCAGATTGGCTCCCCTTGGGCTTCCAAAGAGTTAGCACGGCTACTAAGACTCTGTCAATGGGCAGGAGGAACTGTCGGAATGGGAGCGACTTTGGATGAATCTTGTGCAGGAGGAGATAAGGTGGAATACCAGGGATGGCTCTTCATCGAAGAATGATGATGAAGAGAATTGCACTTTGGCTACCAAAGCAAGGAAATGGAAGGGGAAGAAATCCCATCCAAAATCTGAGGCTAGAGTCAAGAAGCTAGATTTGTCCAAGGTGAAGTTTTTTCACTATCACGAACATGGGCATCTCGCCACTAACTGCCCACAAAAAAATATGAACAAGAAGGTTGTTGGAGTTGCAGCAGGTGAGGCCTTAGACTCACAATTTGAACTTGATTTATCTTTGATCATATGCTTGGTTTCAAGCGCAATGGGATCAGTGTGGTATCTTGATAGTGGTGCTTCCTTCCATATGACGAGAGAAAAGGAGTTGTTTAGTGACATGGAGGAGATGGATCTCCAAATGCATATAGAGATGGGTGATGATGGTAGATACATTGCGACTAGAATTGGAGCCATTACCTTTGAGAGGGATTCACGTAAACCATTTCTATTGAAATATGTTATACATGTTCCAGGTCTGAAGAAAAACTCGGTCTTGGTCGCTATTCTAGAGGACAGAGATAATGACATTATTTTCAGCGAGGGAAAAGCCTTCCTGCAACATAAAACAATGATTCAAACAAAGAGGATATGGATTTGAGTTAAGAATATCTAGAAGCTGGAGGTAGATGGCTGCGCTGCAATGATGGGAAAAGTAGAAGAAGTGGTGAGCCGAGATGAGGGCGAATTATGGCACAGGAGATTGGGCCATCTTCACCATGGCGCCTTGAAGATTTTGAAGCAAATTTCTACTGGACTTCCTGAGGGTACTCTTGTGCAGTCAGATCAGTGCAAGGGATGTACTATGGGTATGCTTGTGAATACCACCTTTCATGTGAAGGAGAGCCGTGCTTCAGTGATCCTGGAGAGAATTCACACAGACATGTGTGGACCTTTCTCGGTTGCTTCAACAGAAAAACACATGTATTATGTTATATTTTTTGATGACTATTCTCATAGATGTTGGATCTTCTTCATGAAAAAGAAGAGCAAAACATTCTTAAAGTTCTGTGAGTTTAAAGTATTGGTGGAGAAGGAGTCGGGGAAGAAAGTGACGGCTCTACGGAGCGGTAATGGTGGTGAATATATCTCTAATGAATTCAAAGACTTCTGTAGCAAATAAGGAATTCAAAGAGAACTCATAGCACCTCATAACCCACAACAAAATGGGGTCGCATAGAGGAAGAATAGAATGATCGTGGGTGCTGCACGAGCTATGCTGCATGACCAGTGCCTACCAATGCACTTGTTGGTGGAAGCATGAAACATTGTTGTTTATGTGCAAAATCGTTGTCCTCGTAGAGTAATTGGCATGAGTACACCTGAAGAAGCTTTTACTGGTAAGGAGCCTAATATTTCTCATTTGAAGATTTTTGGCTCATGTGTTTACATTCATGTGACAAAGGATGCCAAGAAGAAGCTGGAGCTGACTGCAGAAGTTGGGATATTTATGGGGTACACAGAAACACCCCATAATTATCGATTTTATTTTCCAAACATTCAGATGACTGTGGTGCGACGGGATATAAAATTAAATGAGGTGAAAGCCATGAAGTTGTCGCTTGAGAGGGAGCTACACTTGCATGTAGAGGAGGAGCTTCTTGTTACCAAAGATGAGCCTCTAGATGTGGATCAACCACAGGAGGAGATTCATGGAGTGGAGGAGTCCACTCATGTAGAACCAAACATCAGAATAGGTATAAACGTAGCACGGAAGCTGAGAGACTGAAACTTGATGCGGCACAGAATTTAAGAGACCCTACATCACAGCACAGACATAGACAATCCCCTGATCGATTCATTGGATACATGGCTCTCATGAGGAAGTTTATCGTGACAGAGCCATCTTCTTTTGAAGAAGGAGTGTAGGAGCCCACATGGGTAGATGCCATGGTGGATGATTATGACTCCATTGTCATAAATAATGCTTGGGAGATTGTTCCAAGGCCGGTTGGTAAATCAATGGGAGGTTGAAGATCAATCTACAAGGTAAAGCAAGCTGTTGATGGGAGCGTCAAGAAGTATAAGGCAAGATTTGTTGCTCAGGGCTTCTCATAGCTCGAGGGGATTGATTATAAAGAAAACTTTGCACCTGTCGCAAATCATTCTTCCATAAGGACCATCCTTGCTCTCTCAGAGCAGATGGGTTGGCACATTCATCAGATGTATGTGAAGATTGTGTTCCTTAATAGGATCATTGAGGAAGAAGTGTACATTTAGCAGCCTGAAGGATTTGATATCTTCAACAACGAGTTTCATGTGTGTACACTCAAAAGATCGTTGTATGGGTTGAATCAAGCACCTCGTGCTTGGTACACATGGATTGACAAATATTTCACTGGACTTGGCTTCACCAAGAGTGAGGCAGATGCAAACTTGTACCAAATTGTGGTGGAAGGTAACCTTTTAATCATTTTTATTTATGTTTATGATTTAATACTAAAAGGTGATGAGCAGTTGATACACTCATGCAAGGCAGATCTTGCAAAGGAGTTTGAGATGAAGGATTTGGGCCTCCATTATTTCCTTGGATTCAAAATATGGCAGTGAGAAGGTGAACTGTTTGTGTCTCAAGGAAAGTATGCTTGGGAGATACTTGGTAGATTTCACATGGAGGACTTCAAGCGCATGAATACTCTTCTTCCAGGAAATTGGAGGAAAGAGGATGCTACATCGACAGAGGTAGTGGATGCCACTGTCTATCGACAGTTGGTAGGTTCACTCATGTATTTAGTTAATACAAGACTCGAAATATGCTATGCAATGAACCATCTTAGTCAAGCGATGGTTAAGCCTACCAATCTCTTTTGGAAGGCAGGCAAGCATGTCTTGAGATATCTTAGGGGCACATCTGAGTATGGCTCATGGTACAGACAGACGGATGAGGTGAATGTGTATGGTTTCATGGATGCAGATTAGGCAGGCAGCCCAATGGAAATAAAGAGCACATTAGGGGGGTTTTTAGTAATGGATATACAATAGTTTCTTGGTAAAACAGGAAAAAAATATATGTGGCACTCAGTTTAACGGAAGAAAAATACATGGCAGCAAGTCAAGTTGCATGTGAGGCTATCTGGATGAGGAAGATCCTGGTCAGTTTGTTCGGTTCTCATTTATATCCTACAGTCATACATTGTGATAATCAAAGTTGCATTAAAATCTCGATTAATCCTATGTTTCATGATAGATCTAAACATATAGATATTTGGTATCATCATATTAGAGATTATGTGTAGTGAAAGATCATGTTGGTTCAGTACATTCCTACGAAAGATCAAGATGAAAATATTCTGATGAAGGCACTTAGTAGAAGAAAATTTGAATACCATAGAGACAGTATCAGGGTGAAGGATAATCCCTATATTTTTGAGAGGGAGTGTTGAGATTCAAAAAGATGATGAGCTTAGTGAAAATTAAGCACCTTCACTAAGTGAGGCCCGCAGGCTTTTTTAGGGTATATGTCTATTTTTAGACATCATGAGCATATTCTATAAGTTGAAGGATTCTATTTGTAGATGGTTGGTCAAATTTGAAAAATAGATGAGATTCTATTTTTAGAAGATTGGCCGAAGTCTATTTATAGATCATCAATCTAAAAATAGATGCATGTCGATTATTATTAGCTCTCAATAATAATCTGACAATAAATATCAACCTATTCTCTTGGAGCACTTTATTTCAGTGAACAGATTTGGAAAATCAGTGTGCTGAAGGAATTACACAATTCCTATGGTGGTTGGTGACTCATGCATGGAGGAATTACTTAGAACTGAAGTGGAAAAGTTCTGATAGAGTTGGAAGAGTAGTTATGGGAGTTGTTATTCAGTTTAACTCAGTTAAGTGAATTAAACTGAGTTGTGCTAGTTGTATCTAGTTCTAACTGAAGATACACTAGTGAGATTTTAGTGAATTAATTATTTAATTAATTCATAACTAGAGACTCACTTGCAACTAAACAAATACAACATTTAAATACTTGCATGTCAATTCCAGTTGAGACCCAGTGGAGAGATAGGGGAAAGGGTGAGATGGACTATCTGTTGTGACTATAGTGATGCATTCGCTGCATCTAACACACATTGGAGATGCCAATGATGATTGTGTAGTAAAGGCAAGGCCAATTCAAATTCATTCAGAGGTCTTCTTCATCGGGGATTGCGCAGTGGAGGCAGGCTGTCAGGAGGCAAGAAATTGGTGCATAGATATGCAAATTTCTGCATGACAATGTGTAATGATTGTTGATTGTACTGAGATCTCGATGTACTAAGCTTTTTATGACATTATTACATGATCCATTTTTATACATAATATATCATAGATGGGGATTTTAGCTTTAAGCTTTCCCATTAAACAACTGTGTTTATGTGTGATTGATTTTTCTTCATATGTATTTTGCAAATAGCAATTTAATTTCTGCAATGAATTAAGTGGAAGGATTCAGTATTTAACATAAAAATATTTTTTTTTTATTAGGAGAATCTGGTAATAATATCAATATTAATAAATTTCTACATGGTATCGGAGCAAGTTTAATCATTGGAGATTGCAAACTTGAAGTGGTGTTGATTTTTGTGCTGATGGACAATTCGAATTTGCTGCAGAAATTTCTTGGTGCGATAGTTGAGTATTCATTGAAATATCTTTCAATGGGTTTCATTTGGAGTATGCCCTTTAGGGTAGCATGAACTACATAGCCTGGAATAATAGGATGGAGACGGTGCTTGAATATAACGTATTGAAGGATTTCATCGATAGCGATGTTCCTAAGCCTACTTCTAGCGATGTTGCATTACTTGACGCATGGAAAAAGAAGGTAGTGAAGACAAGAAGAATTCTGTTGGAAGGTGGGAAAGACCATATTGTGCCAAGCCTTCACAAGAAAGCCACTCCATTTGCAATGTGGAAGGCTTTGGCAGATCTTTTCCAAAGCAGCAGCGACCATAGGAAGTTGGTGTTGAAATATAAGCTCAGAAAAAACAAAATGGAGAAGGGCGACAGTATTCCAAAATATCTCACAAAGTTTGTCTAATGTAGGGATGAGCTAGGGAGTGTGGGAATTACAGTTTCGGATGATGAACCAGTGAGCTTGGCTCTCCTTGGGCTTCCGAAGACTTTGTTAATGGACGAGAGAAACTGTTGGATTGGGAGCAACTTTGGTCGGATCTTGTGCAGGAGGAGATAAGCCGGAATACCAGGGATGGCTCTTCATCGAAGAATGATGATGAAGAGAATTGCACTTTGGCTATCAAATCATGGAAAGGGAAGGGGAAGAAATCACATCCAAAATCTGAGGCTAGAGGCAAGAAGCTCAATTTGTACAAATTGAAGTGTTTTCACTGTCACGAACACGGGCATCTCGCCACTAACTGCCCACAGAAAAAGAAGAACAGGAAGGCTGCTATATATGAAGTGGGTGAGGCCTTAGCCTCGCAACTTGAAATTTATTTCTCTTTTATCGCATGCTTAGTTTCAAGCGCAATGATATCGGTGTGGTATCTTGATAGTGGTTCTTCCTTCCATATGACGGGAGACAAGGAGTTGTTTAGTGACTTGGAGGAGAAGGATCTCCAAATGCATATAGATATGGGCAACGATGGTAGATAGAGTGTGACCGACAATGGAACCATTACCTTTGAGAGGGATTCAGGTAAACCATTTCTATTGAAAGATGCTATGCATGTTCCCTGTCTAAATAAGAACTTGGTCTCGGTCGCTATGTTGGAGGACAAAGGTTATGACGTTGTTTTCAGCGAGAGAAAAGCCTTCTTGCGACATGAAACAATGGGTCAAACCAAGATGATAGGGATTTGAGTTAAGAATCTCTACAATATGGAGGTATATGGCTGTGCTACAATGATGAGCAAAGCAGAAGAAGTGGTGAGCCGGGACGAGGGTGAATTATGGCACAGGAAACTGGGTAATCTTCACCATGGCGCCCTGAAAATTTTGCAGCAGATTTCTACTGGACTTTCCAAGGGTAATATTGCATAGTCAGATCAGTGCAAGGGATGTACTATGGGTAATTTTTTGAAGACCACCTTTCATGAGAAGGAGAACCATGCTTCGGTGATACTAGAGAGAATTCACACAGACGTGTGTGGACCTTTATCGGTTGCTTCGATAGTATAACATAGGTATTATGTTATATTTTTTGATGACTATTCTCATAGATGCATGATCTTATTCATGCAGAAGAAGAGTGAAACATTCTCAAAGTTTTGCGAGTTTAAAGCATTGGTGGAGAAGGATTCAGGGAAGCAAGTGAAGGATCCGTGGATCGTTAATGGTGGTGAATATATCTCGAACGAATTCAAAGACTTCTGTAGAAAAGATTGAATTCGAAGAGAACTCATAACACCTCATAGCCCATAGCAAAATGGGTTCACAGAGAGGAATAACAGAACGATCGTGGGTGCTCCATGAGCTATTTTGCATGACCAGCGCCTATAAATGCACTTGTGGGCGGAAGCATGCAACACTGCAGTTTATGTGCGAAACTGTTTCCCTCATAGAGTACTACGCATGAGTACACCTAAAGAAGATTTTATTGGTAAGAAGCCTGATATTTCTCATTTTAAGATTTTTGGCTCATCTGTTTACATTCATGTGACAAAGTATGCAAGGAAGAAGCTAGAGGTGACTGCAAAAGTTGGGATATTTATGGGGTACACAGAAACACCCAATAATTATCGTTTGTATTTGCCAAATAGTCGAATGACTGTGGTGTGACAGGATATAAAATTCAATGAGGTGAAATCCGTGAATTTGTCGCTTGAGAGGGAGCTGCACTTGCATGCAGAGGAGGAACTTCTTGTTCCCAAATATAAGCCTCTAGATGTGGATCAGCCACAGGAAGAGATTCATGGAGTGGAGGATTCCACTCATGCAGAACCAAACATCAAAATAGGCTGAAAGCATACCACAGAAGTTGAGAGAATGAAGCTTGATGTGGCACAGAATGTAGGAGTCCCTACATTACAGCACAGACAGAGACAGTCACCTGACTGATTCACTGGATACATGGCTCTCATGAGCAAGTGTATCATGACTGAGCCATCATATTTTGAAGAAGCAGTGCAGGAGCCCACATGGGTAGATGCCATGGTGGAGGAGAATTACTCCATTTTCATAAACAATGCTTGGGATATTGTTCCAACGAGAGTTGGTAAATCAGTGATAGATTCAAGATGGATCTACAAGGTAAACAAAACTGTTGATTTGAGCATCGAGAAGTATAAGGCAAGATTTTTTGCCTAGGGCTTCTCACATATCGAGGGGATTAATTATGAAGAAACCTTTGCACCTGTCGCATGATATTCTTCCATAAGGATCATCCTTTCTCTCCTAGTGCAGATGGGTTGGCACATTCATCAGATGGATGTGAAGAATGTGTTCCTTAATGGGATCATTGAGGAAGAACTGTACATTGAGCAGCTTGA
This sequence comes from Pinus albicaulis, assembly GCA_034641835.2. Taxonomy (NCBI): domain Eukaryota; kingdom Viridiplantae; phylum Streptophyta; class Pinopsida; order Pinales; family Pinaceae; genus Pinus; species Pinus albicaulis. The sequence continues at coordinate 163,559 of JAXQQM020065080.1, forward strand.
AGGATTTGTGATCTTCAGCAGTGAGTCGCATGCGTGTAGACTCAAAAGAGCGTTGAAGCAATAAGCTCATGCTTGGTACACACGGATCAACAACTATTTCACTGGACTTGGCTTCACCAAGAGTGAGGCAGATGCAAACCTATACAAAATTGTGGTGGAGGGTAAGCTTTTAATCATTTTTCTTTATGTTGATGATGTTGGTGGTGGGTTTTTTAGTATCAGATCTACAATAGTTTCTTGGTACAGCAGGAAACAAAGATCGGTGGCACTCAGTTCAGCAGAAGAAGAATACATCGCAGCAAGTCAAGCTGCATGTGAGCCTATTTGGATGAGGAAGATTCTGATCGGTTTGTTCGGTTCTCATTTAGATCCTACAGTGATACATTGTGATAATTAGATTTTCATTAAAATCTCGATTAATCTTGTGTTTCATGATATATCTAAACATATAGATATCAGGTATCATCATATTAGAGATTGTGTGTAGCAAACGATCATGTTGCTTCATTACATTCCTACGGAAGACCAGGATGCAGATATTCTAACGGAGGTGCTCAGTAGGAGAAAATTTGAATACCATAGAGGTAGGATCAGGGTGAAGGATAATCCCTATCTTGTTGAGAGGGAGTGTTGAGATTCAACAAAATGATGTGGCTAGTGAAAATTAAGCACCTTCACTAAGTGGGGCCCGCGAGCTATTTTTAGGTGTATGTTTATTTTTAGACATGCTGAGCATATTCTATAAGTTGCAGGATGCTATTTGTAGATGGTTGGTCAAATGTGAAAAATAGATGAGATTCTATTTTAAGAAGATTGGGCAAAATCTATTTATATATCGTCAATCTAAAAAATAGATGCATGTCTATTATTATTAGCTCTTAATAATAATCCAACAATAAATATCAACTTATTCTCTTGTAGCACTTTATTTCAGTGAACAGATTTTGCAAATCAGTGGGCTGAAGGAATTTCACAATTCCTAGGGTGGTTGGTGACTCATGCATGGAGGACTCAGTGATAACTGAAGTGGCAAAGTTCTGACAGAGTTGGAAGAGTAGTTATGGGAGTTGTTATTTAGTTTAACTCAGTTAAACTGAGTTAGGCAAGATTGTGCGGTCCTTTTGAAGAAATCCAAACCCCCCAAGAGCAACTTGAGCAAGCCCGAGTTTGAGGCTCTAAAATCCTTAAATAATAATAAGGACATTGATGTTCTTAAAGCTGACAAAGGTGGTGTGGCTGTCATCCTTAATAAGGAGGACTATAGGATGAAAATGTTAGATCATTTGGAGAATAGTGGAAGCTACAAAAAACTTGCTAAAAATCCCTTAAAAAAGATCTCAAAAGCTGTCGCTGAGGCTATTAAATCAAGTAGCTCAGTGAGCTCTCTGAGTAAGAAGTTGATTGAAAGCAACCCTCTTACTCCAAGAATATATGGTCTTCCC